>JAHIAM010012178.1:0-16723 GCA_021605205.1 Aegilops longissima
TTCAACGAGGTATTGAAGAGAACCCCAAACAACATGGAGGTTCATCTTGCGAAGCTCCGGAGGAGGGCGAGTGCAGGAGGAACAATATGGAGGTTCAGCTTTGAGATTCTTCAGCAGTGAGGGCTGAACTTTGTGAACACGGAGGTGGTTCTTGATAAGACTTGCGGCTCAAGGCATCACCATTACATTAGCCTTGCACAGTGTATAGAAATACAAGTCAAAAGTCTGCAACAGTCTCCATCCATCTCTGCGGAGGTTCAGGTCAGGTGAGTAAGCAGATACTTCAGACTTTGGTGGTCGGTGAAGATCTAGCGATTACTGAGAAGGTAATGTCGCCCTTTGCTTGAGTGCATGAATGACAGTGACAAGTTCGAAGTCGTGGTGGGTAGTTCTCTTCGTGAGGCGCAATTGCCGAGAGGCATAAGCAACCACTTCGCTCTCTTGCATTAGGACACAGCCTAATCCTTGGCCAGGAAGCGTCGCGATAAATAGCGAAGTCCTTCTTAATGTCGGAGAGGAGCTAATCTTGGGGCAGAAGTCAACTTGTCTTTGAGTGCTGGAAACTTTCTGACATTTATCATCCATTGGAACTTGGCGCCCTTATATAGCAGAGTTAGTCGAGGCTGGCAATCTTGGAGAAGTTCTCGGCGAATCGGCAACAATAATGGCGAGACGAGAAAACTTCGACTTGCTTAACGTTCTTCGGAGGTCAATCGAGAATAGCTTTGAAGACTCGTTCGGGGTTGGCGAAATACCATCCTTAGAGATGACATGCCCAAGATAGGTTACTTGGGAAGCGAGAATTCACATTTGGAGAACTTGGCATAAAGTTGATGCTCTAGTAGCTTTTCCGGCACAAAGGCGAAGATGTTCAGCATGTTCTTCTTCATTCTTGGAAAATATCAGGATATCATCCGGATAAACCACGACGAACTTGTCGAGGTAATCCATGAATATATAGTTCATCGAGTGAGAGAAGGTGGCTGGAGCATTGGTTAAGCCGAAAGACATGGCCGGTTGTACTCATATGAACCATAACGAGTCACAAAAGGGTCTTTGGGATATCCTCTTCACGAACACGGATCTGGTGGTAACCCAACCTCAAGTCGAGTTTAGAGACAACGATGAACCAGCAGTTGATCATACTGATCATTGATCCGAGGAAGAGGATACTTATTACGAATGGTAGCTTGGTTTATGGGGATGGTAGTCTTGGACCAATCGGTTTGTCCCATCCTTCTTCTTGACAAAGAGAAGGTGCTCCCCAAGGAGAACAACTTGGGTGAATGAAACCACTTGAAGAGATTTGTCGATTTCCTCCTTGAGCTCAAGGAGTTCATGCGGTGACATCTTGTAGGAATTCGGCTTGGCTATAGGAGTGGTGCACTGGTTTCAAGTCGATGTGATGTCGTCAGCAATAGGCAGAGGAATCCTGGAAGTTCTTGAGGAAAGAGCGTCACGGAAATCATGAACGACAGGGAATGTTTTCAATGCCCTCGAGGTGCGGCGTTCAATGCATTCAATGCATAGAGCCTTGCCTCGGCATTACGAACGAGACGAGCATTGTAGCTTATTATTTCATCGAAGGGTGTAGCAGATGGGCGGTCTTAGTGGCGCATAAGCTATTGAAGCGATGTATCTTTCAACCAATCCATTCCCAAAATGAGGTCGATGTTAGGCGACTTGAGGATAATGGGTGAGACATAGAATTCCGCCCTTGATTTCCAGCGAGCGTCGTTGCAAATCATGGAGGTTTGACATTGGCCCAAGGAGTTTTTACTACTACCGAAGCAGTTCATCTCCTCACATTTAATGTCGTGCTTGAATGCAAAATCTTGACATGAATGAATCGATGCTCTGAATCAAATAAAGCAGATCTGGTCTTGAATTCAAAGTGTACCCATCACGATGTGAGCTGGTCTTGAGCCGTTCGGATCAGCGTGGTTGGCATGAACTTCGACCATAAGGCTTGGCATTGTTGTTCGCGGGCTGGTTGCTTCCACGGCCGGTTCACGGAAGTGCCGATTGATTACGATTCTGGTTGCATTCCCTAACGCAGTGACCTGGTTGACCACACTTGTAGCACAAACCATTATTGGGAGTGGGAGCAGGGGGCTTGGGGTGGTGGGCTGGAAGCTTTGGCTGCCTAGTTAGGTAAGTAAGCGACGAGTGCGACATAGCTACTGCCTTGAGGCGGTGCATTGGCTGGTACATGCTGTTGGGAATCCATATCTTGCGCTTCTGCGAGGAGCGGGGCGAAGATGAGCCCGTGTCGCAGTTCGCGCTGTTAGAACTCACGGTATTCCTGCGGACCAGTTTCGACATTGATAGCTTTGTTCACCAAGGTGGCGAAATCAGCAAAGTCGTGCACTAAGTCTTGCGAGCTTGATGTCGACTTGAAGGCGTCAGGAACTTCTCTTGTCTGCGTGCATCAGTTGCAATATCCTCTTGACATATGAGACAAGTCCGAAACTCTGTTGATAAGCTAGCAGTCTTGTTGCCTTGGGTGAGTTGCGGAACTCACGCTTCTTCGGTCCATGACTCCTTGAGGATGGCGCGAGCCGAGGAAGCAACTTGGACGTCGGCGGGTGATGATTGTTCCAAGCTGGCGAAATACGCTGTGCTGTGTCCCACCATTGAGCTGCAGGTCCCGCCGGAAGAAGGAAGCAAAAGTGACATAGTTGGCGAGGGCTACATCAGCGAGACTCCATCTCATAGGTGATGTCAGGCCAGCGATCCTCGACATCCGGTGGCTGAGTTGAGCTGCGGTACACACTTGGGTTGAGGCGCATGAAATCCTGCGAGTTCTTGTGTTTGGCTCTTTGGTTCATATTGAGGCGAAGCTGAGCCATCATGTTCTCCATGAGCGGCGATTCATCTCAAGCTGTTGGATCATACCAGCCATGTACTCGGGCGGTGGTGGGAAGTTGCCACCACGACCACGACAGCTGGTCTAAACCATCCTGCTAATATATAACGAGGGTAGTTCAGCATTTGAGAAATTATGCAAGGACAAGAATCATTCATGATGAAACATGCATAATGAAAGCAGCGATAGAAACTACATAGTAGTCGGCATATCTTACAAAGGGATCATGCATAGAGTTCGTTACACAGAGTTGATTACATAGACTAAGACATCATAAGTGGCACATGGGCTCATGGCGAGAATGCATCTAACACTAACAAGCAAGCCTACACTCAGGTCCCAGCGGTCTGACTGGAGGTAGCTGTAGCACTGAAAGCTGGTAGTGTGGCGTGGATAGTCCTCCACGTCGGTGACACAGGGCACGGGATACTCACAGTGCGGAACCCGGCGCGTGAAGTGGCGAGAAGAGGACCAAGTCTTGGAGAGTAGCCTCCACCTCGGCCAACCGACACCACAGGGGCATCACGGTCTGGGCTGGGTAGATCGCGAGCGGCAGCTCTGGATCGGACAAAGGGTGCAACAGCGTCGGAGCAGTAAAGGTGCTTGTGGGTGGTGTACAACTTCGTGGCGAAGAGCTCGGTTAGCTCGATCCAGCCCATCGGCATGCGAGAACAAAGTTACGATGGTAGAAGGGCTCTCGGTGACGATGGGTAGGCAGCGGTGTAGTAACCCTCCTCACCAACATCGGGGCAGCGATAGCAATGTGCAAGGGAGAGGTGTCCAACTCGAATACTCTCCACGAAGGCGTGTCGAGCAGCACCAGCAGCATAATGGGCGCCATATCGATAGTCACCCCAACACCATGTGCGGTGTGCAGCACTGATATGTGAGTCATACTCCGAGTAGAGGTGGAGCGATGGCTGAAGTCTCTTGCTCTGGTTAAAGTCTGGTACTCCTCAAAAGCGGTGTGTGCTCGGGTGCGGCGATAACGAGATAGGTCATCATCTCTGCTAGCACCGGGTGATCGAAGCACCAATGGCCGTCGTGTGGCGCCATGACTGCCTCGTGGGTTCCATCTGAAAACAAAGATGTTTCAAAGAGTCAAATGGCGGTGTGGAAATTGATCAAAATACAATTCAAGGAATAACTATGGCTTTATCCAACTTTGGGGTGAATGTGGTCACGGGATCCTAGTGTTAGTTAGTAAATTCGTTTAACCCGAGTAGAAGAGAGTTGAGTCCCAGTAAAGATCGAGGAGTAAAAGATCCTAATACCACCCGATGGCGGCGTGGGCCCGTGGCACACAGCCAAGTTAGTAAAGATTTTGCAATGTCTAGACTCGACTTGGCCAAGAGTGTGGAAGGGATTCCTCTGATGCGTTAAACGATACCAACATGTGCGCCCCGATTCAATCGTACACTAATCAGCACCGCATAAATGTATGCGATCAAGATCGAGAGGACTCACGGGAAGATATCACAACACAACTCTAAAACATAAATAAGTCATACAAGCATCATAATACAAGCCGAGGGGCCTCGGGCTCGAATACAAATGCTCGATCATAGGCAGTCGGTGGAACAACAATATCGAGTCTGAGACATAAGTTAAACAAGTTTGCCTAAGAAGGCTACAAGCAAAGCTGGGATCTGAGATCGAAGAAGCGCGGGCCTCCTGCAGGGATCCTCCTAAACCTCTGAGTCGTCGTAAATCGTGGGCTGCTGCGTAGTAGTAAGCACCTCCGGGGTAGTAGTCGTCATCGGCCAGTGGCGTCGCTCCACAGGCTCCATCGTGCAGTTGCTTGTCGAGTAGAGATAGGGGAAAGGGGAACAATGCAACAGTGAGTACTCATCCAAAGTACTTGCAAGCAAGGAGCTACACTACATATGCATGGATATGTGTAAAAAGGGCCATATCGATTAATTTGAGCTGCGAGAATGCCGAATAAGAGGGATAGCTAATCACATCGGGACTACAACTACAGCGTACTCCATCCTTACAGCATATAGCAAAGGTAGTGTGAAGTCCTCAAGTAGCATCACATAGCAATAATCCAACCCGGCGATCCCCTCCTCGTAACCACGAGAGAAGCGACCACCGGTTGTATCGGCACTTGGAAGGGTGTGTTTTATTAAGTATCGGGTTCTAGTTGTCATAAGGTCAGGTACAACTCCAAGTCGTCCTGTTGCCGAAGATCCGGCTACCGAATAGATTAACTTCCTGAGGGGTGCACCACATAACCTTACCACCAGATCCCATTTGGCGGACACACTTTCTGGGTCCCGACCGACGCGGAAATCAACACGTCGCAGCCCACCTAGGCTCAAGAGAGAGAGCCGACCGCGGTCTAAACCTAAAGCGCCAGCAGTGGGGCCCATCGCCATATGCACACACACTTGCGTTGCGTCTGTGGCGAAGCGAAGCAGAACCCTTATGTTGAAACGGGCTACGTTCCAATCCGGTAGCGCCACTCGATCGTGGCGTCACGAAGTGCTTGACTGATACTGACGGCGGCAGTGCCCATATCTTTCCCCGTGGTTGGTTGAGTGCGTATGGGCTAGTAGTAACTCGGATCAAATACAAGATCTCGTTAAGCGTGTTAAGTATCCCAGCCCGAGGCAGCTGAGCGAGGCCAAACCCACCTCTCTCAAGCGGTCTCAACCTTTATTAAGCTCCATACAAAGATCCACTACATGGGTGCTCCACCGGCCGACCCGACTTTAGTTTCCACATGTATCATGTGTATAAGTATATAGTATATACCGTGATCACCTCTGAGTGATCACGGCCCGATAATATATTCTTGAAGACGGACGAAGATAGGATACGAGATGGAATACTAGCATCCTAAACTAAGCATGTGGGATTGTAGGTAAAGGTAACAATTGATAGTAACAAGACGGGTTATGCATCAGGATAGGTATATGACGATAACATGCTACACTACTCTAATGCAAGCAGTATAGAGTAGAATAAGCGATATCCCAGTGATCGAGGGGGGCTTGCCTGGTTCTTTCTGAACAAGAGAGAGGGGTACGTCAACTCCGTAGTCGAACTAGGCAGCTGCAAGCGTCGGTCTCGTAGTCTCTAGGAGAGAAGAGGGGAAGAAACAATGAATACCATGCAAACATATGCATATCGATGCATGACAAGACAAATAACGATGCTAAGGCGTGCCCTAAGCTATTGGAAATATGCCCTAGAGGCAATAATAAAAGCATTATTATTATATTTCCTTGTTCATGATAATTGTCTTTTATTCATGCTATAATTGTATTATCCGAAATCATAATACATGTGTGAATAAATAGACCACAATCGTCCCTAGTGAGCCTCTAGTTGACTAGCTCGTTGGTCGATAGATAGTCATGGTTTCGACTATGGACATTGGATGTCGATTGATAGCGGGATCATCATTAGGAGAATGATGTGATGGACAAACCAATCCTAAGCATAGCACAAGATCGTGTAGTTCATTTTGCTAGAGCTTTTCAATGTCAAGTATCTCTTCCTTAGACCATGAGATCGTGTAACTCCGGATACGTAGGAGTGCTTTGGGTGTACCAAGCGTCCTGGCATAATGCTTGGTGACTATAAAGGTGCATTACGGTATCTCGAAAGTGTGCATTGGGTTGACACGGATCTGAGCAGGGATTTGTCACTCCGTATTACAGGAGAGGTATCAACCTGGGCCCCAGTAGTGCATCATCATAATGAGCTCAAAGTGACCAAATGCAGTCGCGGGATCATACATTCTGGTATGAGTAAAGTGACTTACCGATATGAGACTGAGCGAGGTATTGGGATAAAACGATCGAGTCTGGGCAAATATTATACCGACTCACAAGGGAATAGTATCTGGGGTTGCTTGAATCCTCGACATCGTGGTTCATCCGATGACATCATCGAGGAGCATGTAAGACCAACATGGGTATCGAGATCCTGCTGTTGGTTATTGACACTGAGGCGTCTCGGTCATGTCTACATGTCTCCCGAACCCATAGAGTCTACACTTAAGGTTCGGTGGCGCTAGGGTTATTAGGAAGACTTGTATGTGATTCGAAGGAATGTTGGTCCGATGAGATCCGGACGTCACGAGGAGTTAGGAAGGTCCGGAGGTAAAGATTTATATGGGAAGTTGTCAAGCGGACACGGAAAGTTTGGGGCATGTCGGTGTATGCAAGGGTCAGGGAAGAAGGTTCGGAGGTCCACCGGGAGGAGCCACCCCTCTCGGGGGCCACTGGGCTGCATGGGAGGGCCAGCCCCTAGTGGGCTGGGCGTGCCCCTCCCTTGAGCCCTAAGCGCCCTGGGTTGAGGGAACCCTAGGGGGCCCCACTTGCTTGGGGGCAAGTCCCCTCCCTTGCCGCCGCCCCCTCTAGATGCATCTAGAGGGGCGGCCTCTCTCCTTCCCCTATAAATAGAGGGTGAGGGGAGGCAGCACCCAAGCCAGGGCGCAGCCCTCCCTCCCCAACACCTCTCCTTCTCCGTTGTGTGCTTGTGAAGCCTGTGAGATCTTGCTTCTCCACCATCATCACGCGTCGTGCTTTGGGTGGAGCTGTCTTCCTCAACCTCTCCTTCCTCCTTGCTGGATCAAGGCGGAGGAGGCGTCGTCCGTCCGTCGTGTGTTGAGCAGAGGTGCTATCCGTTCAACACTTGGTCATCGGTGATCGAGTCGACTCCATCATCACCATCCTTGAGCAGCTTCCTTTTCGATCTACAAGTGGTATGTAGATGCAAACTCACTCCCTTGACTCGTTGCTTAGATCAACTCATAGATGGATCTTGGTGAAACCGTAGGAAAATTTTAATTTTCTGCGCGTTCTAACGGTGGCATCATGAGCTAGGTCTATCGTAGTTCTCTATTGCAGAGTAGAACACAATTTAGTTGTGGGCGTGATCTTGTCAACTTGCTTGCCGCTACTAGTCTTATCTTGCTTCAGCGGTATTGTGGGATGAAGCGGCTGGACCAACCTTACCGTCACGCTTCGTGAGACGGTTCCACCGACTAACATGCACTAGTTGCATAAGGTGGCTGGCGGGTGTCATGTCTCCCACTTTAGTTGGAGTGGATTCGATGAAAAAGGTCCTTATGAAGGGTAAATAGAAGTTGACAAAATCACGTTGTGGTTATTAGTAGGTAAAGCGTTCTTGCTAGAACCCAAGTTGCAGCCAACGTAAAGATGCAACAACAATTAGAGGGCGTCTAACTTGTTTTTGCAGCAATTGTCATGTGATGTGATATGGCCAAGTTGTGATGAATGATGAATGACATATTGTGATGTATGAGATCATGTTCTTGTAATAGGAATCACGACTTGCATGTCGATGAGTATGACAACGGCGGGAACCATAGGAGTTGTCTTTATTTTGTATGACCTGCGTGTCATTGAAGAGCGCCATATAAACTACTTTACTTTATTGCTAAGCCGTTAGTCATAGAAGTAGAAGTAGTCGTTGGGCGTGACAACTTCATGAACACGATGATGGAGATCATGATGATGGAGATCATGGTGTCATGCGGTGACAAGATGATCATGGAGCCCGAAGATGAAGATCGAAGGAGCTATATGATATTGGCCATATCATGTCACTACTTTATATAATTGCATGTGATGTTTATTATGTTTATGCATCTTGTTTACTTAGAAACGGCGGTAGTAAATAAGATGATCCTTAAACAATTTCAAGAAGTGTTCTCCCTAAGCGTGCACCGTTGCTAAAGTTAAATGCGTTTGAAGCACCACGTGATGATGGGGTGTGATAGATCCTTACGTTCACATACAAGCGGGTGTAAGACAGTTTTACACATACAAAACACTTAGGGTTAACCGGTGAGCCTAGCATGTACAGACATGGCCTCGAACACGGAGACCCGAAAGGTCGAACCACGAGTCATATAGAAGATCGATCAACATGAGAATGTTCACGGCGATGACTAGTAAAAGGTCTCGTGATGATCGGACCACGGCCTGAGTCGACTTCGGATCGTGTAACACTTAGATGACTAGAGGGATGTCAAATCTGGTGGGAGTTCATTCAATAATTTGATTAAGATGAACTTAATTATCATGAACTTAGTCTAAAACTTTTGCAAAATATGTCTTGTAGATCAAATGGCCAGCAGCTCATGTCAACATGAACTTCAGCGGCGTTTCTAGAAAACCAAGCTGAAAGATGATGGCAGCAACTTCTCGGACTAGGGTAAGAACGAGGATCATCCTCATAGCTGCCAGAAGGCATATGTCCTAGAAGCACCGTTAGGTGACCACACTCTCCGGGCTTTGCAAAGGCGATTTGAGCGTTTGGCGAACCGCGTCTTGATGATTACTCCCTCGTTCGGTCAGCATGCTTTACAACTTAAACGGGGCTTCAAAAGCGTTTTGAGCAACACGGAGCATATGAGAGATGTTGAAGAGCTGAAACTAGTTTTCCAAGCTCATGCCGGTCGAGAGATATGAAGTCTCCGAAACAAGTTCTATGAGTTGTAAGATGGAGGAAACAGTTCATCGGTGAGCACATACTCAAAATATGCAGGTTGCCTGCAACCTTTATCCCACTGGAAATTAACCTCCCGAGACGAGGCGGTCATTGACAGAATCCTTGATCGCTCCCACCAAACCACAAGAGCTTTGTGATGAACTACAATATGCGAGGGATGGTGAAGACCATTCTGAAGTATTTTCAATCTTTGAAGTCAGCGGAGGTTGAAATCAAGAAAGAACATCAAGTGTTGATGGTCAATAAGACCACTAAGTTCAAGAAGGGCAAGGTAGAAGAACTTCAAGAAGAATGGCAAGGAAGTTGCTGCGCCCGGTAAATAAGTTGCGGGAAGAAGTCAAAGAATGGACCCAAGCCGAGGCGAGTGCTTTTATTGCAGGGAAAGGAGTCCTTTAGGCGGAACTGCCCCAAATATATAGCCGGATAAGAAGGCCGACAACACTAAAGGTATATTTGATATACATGTAATTGATGTGTACCTTACCGGTGCTATTAATAACTCACGGGTATTTGATACGGTGCCGTTGCTCATATTTGTAACTCACTGCGCGGAGCTGCGGAATAGCGGAGGCTGGCGAAGGGCGAGGTGACGATGCGGCGTGGGGAATGGTTCAGTCGATGTGATGGCGTCGACATGCTACCTCTTCATTTACCTCACGAGATTAGTTTTGAACCTTAATAATTGTTATTTGGTGCCAAGTTTGAGCATGAACATTATGTCTGGATCTCGTTTAATCGAGATGGCTACTCATTTAAATCCGAGAATAATGGTTGTTCTATTTATATGAGAGATATGTTTTATGGTCATGCTCCAATGGTCGATGGTTTATTCTTAATGAATCTCGGTAGTATTACACATATTCATAGCGTGAATACCAAAAGATGTAAAGTTGATAACGATAGTCCCACATACTTGTGCACTTTGCTTATATGGTCACATTGGTGTCAAGCGCATGAAAAACTCCATCTTGATGGACTTTTGGAGTCTCTAGATTATGAATCATTTGACACATTCGAAGACCATGCCTCATGGGCAAGATGACCAAGACTCCGTTCTCCGGAACAATGGGCGAGCAACCAACTTGTTGGAAATCATACATACCGATGTATGCGGTCCAATGGCGTTAGGGCTCATGGGAGGATATCGTTATGTTCTCTCTCACACTGATGACTTGAGTAGATATGGGTATGTCTACTTGATGAAACAGTAATCTGAGACCTTTGAAAAGTTCAAGGAATTTCAGAATGAAGTAGAGAATCAACGTGATCGAAAGATAAAATTCTTCTGATCGGATCGTGGAGGAGAATATTTAAGTCACGAAATTTGGTACACTTAAGAAAATGTGGAATCGTTTCACAACTCACGCCGCTGGAACCTCAAGCGTAATAGCGGTGTGTCCGAACGTAAATGTCGCACTCTATTGGATATGGTGCGGTCTATGATGTCTCTTACCGATTACCGCTATCATTTTTGAGATCGCTCTAGAGACAGCTACATTCACTTTAAATAGGGCACCGTCTAAATCCGTTGAGGCGACACATTATGAATTATGGTTTGGGAAGAAACCTAAGGTGTGTCGTTTCTAAAAGTTTGGGATCACGATGCTTATGTCAAGAAACTTCAACTGAAAGCTCGAACCCAAATCGGAAAAATGCGTCTTCATAGGATACCTAAAGAAACCATAGGGTATACCTTCTACTTAAGATCCGAGGGCAAGATCTTTGTTTGCCAAGAGCGGATCCTTTACGGAAAAAGAGTTTCTCTCGAAAGAAGTAAGTGGGAGGAAAGTAGAACTTCGATGAAGTACTACCTCTTGAGCGGGATAGTAGTGCAGCTCAGGAAAATGTTCTGTGATGCCTACACCAGCGAAGAGAAAATAATGATGATGATCAAAGTACTACGGGATCAAGTTGCTCTTGAACCATTGGGTCCACAAGGACACGTTCCGCTTTTGAGTGAATGCGGCAACCACATCACGGAAATCATGTTGTTGAACAACGGTGAACCTTCGAACTATGAAGAAGCGATGGCGGCCCAGATTCCAACAAATGGCTAGAAGCCATGAAATCCGAGATAGAATCCATGTATGAAAACAAAGTATGGACTTTGGTGACTTGCGATGATCGTGACGATAGAAAACAAATGGATCTTTAAGAAGAAGGCGGGCCAGCGGATGGTAATGTCACCATCTATAAAGCTTGACTTATCGCTAAGGGTTATCGGCAAGTTCAAGGGATTGACTTCGATGAGACTTTCTCTCCCGTGGCGAAGCTTAAGTTACGTCCGAATCATGTTAGCAATTGCCGCATACTATGATTATGAGATATGAGATGGGCGTCAACAGCATTCCTTAAGATATCTTAAGGAAGAGCTATATATGATGCAGCGGGAGGTTTTATCGATCCTAAGAATGCTAACAAAGTATACAAGCTCAGCGATCCATTTATGGGCTGGTGCAAGCATCTCGAGTTGGAACATTCGCTTTGATGAGATGATCAAAGCGTTTGGGTTTATCTTGAGACTTATGGAGAAGCCCTGCGTTTACAAGAAAGTGAGTGGGAGCTACTGTGGCATTTCTCATATTATATGTAGATGACATACTTTTGATGGGAAATGATATAGAATTCTTGGACAGCATTAAGGCCTACTTGAATAAGTGTTTTTTCAATGAAGGACCTTGGAGAAGCTGCTTATATATTGGGCATCAAGATCTATAGAGATAGATCGAGGGCGCCTCATAGGTCTTTCACAAAGCACATACCTTGATAAGATTTTGAAGAAGTTCAAAATGGATCAGTCAAGAAGGGTTCTTGCACATCTTTGCAAGGTGTGAGATTGAGCTAGGCTCAATGCCGACCACGGACAAAAGATAAAGAAGAGATGAGTGTCATCCCCTATGCCAGACCATAGGATCTATATATGTATGCCATCTTTGTGTACGGACGATGTAAACCTTGCCGTAAGTTTGGTAGGAAGGTACCAAAGTAATCCCGGCAAGGAACCTTTGGACAGCAGTCAAGAATATCCTAAAGTACTGAAAGGACAAAGGACATGTTTCTCGTTTATGGTGGTGAAGAAGAGCTGCGTCGTAAAGAGGTTACGTCGATGCTAAACCGACCAGATGCTGATGACTCTAAGTCACAAACGGATACGTGTATATGTTGAATGGTGGGCGATAAGTGGTGCAGGTGCAAGCCGAGGCGTCGTGGCGGGATCTACATGTGAAGCGGAGTACATGGCAGCCTCGGAGGCAGCGCATGAAGCAATTTGGGTGAAGGAGTTCATCACCGACCTGGAGTCATACCCAATGCGTCGGGGCCAATCAAACTCTTACGTGACAACACTTGGAGCTATTGCACTTGCCAAGGAGCCAGGTTTCACAAGAAGACGAGCACATCAGCGTCGCTTCAACTCCATCTGGTGAAAATGTTCAAGATGGAGACATAGAAATTTGTAAAGTGCATCACGGATGTAAGATATCGAGATCCGTTGACTAAACCTCTCCATGAGCAAAACATGATCAACACAGAACTCTATGGGTGTTCGATTCATCACAATGTAACTAGATTATTGACTCTAGTGCAAGTGGGAAGACTATTGGAAATATGCCTAGAGGCAATAATAAAAAGCATTATTATTATTTCCTTGTTCATGATAATTGTCTTTTATTCATACTATAATTGTATTATCCAAAATCATGTGTACATGTGTGAATACATAGACCACAATCGTCCCTAGTGAGCCTCTAGTTGACTAGCTCGTTGGTCGATAGATAGTCATGGTTTCGACTATGGACATTGGATGTCATTGATAATGGGATCACGTCATTAGGAGAATGATGTGATGGACAAGACCCAATCCTAAGCATAGCACAAGATCGTGTAGTTCGTTTTGCTAGAGCTTTTCCAATGTCAAATATCTCTTCCTTAGACCATGAGATCGTGTAACTCCGGATACAGTAGGAGTGCTTTGGGTGTACCAAGCGTCCTGGCGTAATGGCTGGGTGACTATAAAGGTGCATTACTGGTATCTCCGAAAGTGTACATTTGGTTGACCGCGGATCGAGGCAGGGATTTGTCACTCCGTTGTTACGGAGAGGTATCCTTGGGCCCTTTCTGTAGTGCATCATCATAATGAGCTCAAAAGTGACCAAGTGTGCAGTCACGGGATCATGCGATTCTGATGTCGAGTAAAGTGACTTGCCGATGCTTGAGGCTAGCGAGGTATTGGGATACAGCGATCGAGTCTCGGGCAAGTAACTTATACCGGCGACAAAGGGAATAGTATCACGGGGTTGCACAGATCCTCGACGCCGTGGTTCATCCGGGTGACATCATCGAGGAGCATGTAAGGCCAACATGGGTATCCGGATCCGCTGTTGGTTATTGACACGAGGCGTCTCGGTCATATGTGCATGTCTCCCGAACCCGTAGGGTACTATAAGGTTCGGTGGCGCTAGGGTTATTAGGAAGACTTGTGTGATTACGAATGTTGTTGGTCCGGATGAGATCCGGACGTCACGAGGAGTTAGGAAGAATGGGAGTAAAAGATTTATATATGGGAAGTTGTCAAGCGGACACGGAGAAGTTTGAGGCATATCGGTATTGTGCAAGGAGTCACCGGAAGGGTTCGGAGGTCGCGGAGAGGGGCCACCCCTCTGGGGGCCACTGGGCTCGCGTGGGGAGAGCCAGCCCCTAGTGGGCTGGCGCACCCCTCCTGGGCCCTTGGGCCTAGGTTGAGCGGAACCTGAGGCGCCCCCTTGGGGGCAAGTCCCCTCCCCTTGGCCGCCGCCCTCTAGATGCATCTAGGGGCATTCTCTCCCTTCCCCTATAAATAGAGGGGTGGGGGAGGGCTGCCGCTTGCAAGCAAGGCAGCCCCTCCCCTCACAACACCTCCTCCTTCTCCGTTGTGTGTGCTTTCGGCCCAATGAATCTTGCTTCCTCCATCATCATCATGGCAAATCGTCTGCCGGTGGAGTTGTCTTCCTCAACCTCTCCTTCCTCCTTGCTGGATCAAGGCGGAGGAGGCGTGTCCGTACCTGCGATGTGTTGAGCAGCGGAGTGCTGTCCGTTCAACACTTGGTCATCGATGATCCAAAGTCGACTCCATCATCACCATCCCTTGAGCAGCCACTTTTCGATCTACAAGTGGTATGTAGATGCAAACTCCTCCTTGACTCGTTGCTTAGATGAACTCATAGATGGATCTTGGTGAAACCGTGGGAAAATTTTAATTTTCTGCAGCGTTCCCCTACACTAGCATTATATGTAATTGATCTTAGGTTAAGAGGAAACATCAAGGAAAATATCCCGGTGTTTTACGTGATTTTCAGGCGGCGAGAGGGCGGGAGAGAAAGTTGCAGGTTTGATAGGTTAGGGGTGTGTGCGGGGCCAGCGGAGTGCGTATCCGGATTAGATGCAAATGCGTTACGAGCAACTTTCATGTTGAAAATATTTTAATCCGAGTTCACGGGTTAAAATATGATTTTCTAAAGATTTTATTAATTTACGGAATTTAATTAATTATTTAATCCAACATTATAAGAATGATAAGTATGAATGAACCGACGTAGCGTGTGTGATGTCAGCGAGGCGCAGTGCAAGTTGACTGGAATTCCAAGCCCGACATGTGGGTCCGTGGGACCCACTGTCACTCTAACCTTTATTGAGTTAAGTAGGTTTAAGTTAATCTAATTGCGGTTTAATCAAACTATGAGTTAATTAGTTTGATTAATTGATCAGGTTAATTAAACTCAATTAATTAAGTTAATTAATTAATTTAATTAATTAATGTATTATTATTCTTTTCTTTTTAGATTGCAGTTACAGTTTGGGCCCATTGGCCGTGTGAAGGCTAAGAGAGTGGTCTGGTTCTTTCCCGAAGCAGGCGTGGGCTGTACAAGCGTCGTGTGACCAACCAAAAAGCGATCTTGAGCGGCTTGCCCAGCGCAGGCAGCTTGGCAGTAACGGCCAAAAGGTGAGCCATCGGCGGCGAGGCCGAGGCCAAGAGAATAGTGGTGGTCTAGCCTATCGGCCGGGGCGAGCTTAGCCGCAGTTCATGACCCGAGAGCAGCGAAGACCGGCGAGCTAAGTGGCGAGTCCGCGGTAGAGTATAGCAATGACGGGTAGGAAATGTGTGGCAGTCCAAGCTTTAACCGAGCGCCAGCCTTGATAAAACTCGGCAGGGGTCGGTGGTGGAGCCGGTCGAGAAGAAGGCGAAGTGACCGGACAGTCCGGCTGGCGAGGAAAAGGCCCGGCCGTAGCCGCTAACCAACCAGCCTTGAGGAGCCTTGGAGTGGCGTCTTGGTGGCAATAAGATAAGCGGCCAAACAGCGAAGTGAACACGACGCCCGGGGCCGACAGCGTGGTGTGGTGGTGATGACCTTGAGGAAAAGGGAAGGAAGAGCGCTCACAGGCGTGGTGGGCATGGCCTGTGGCGGTCGGGGAAGTCCGAAGCGGAAGGGGTGGTGTGGCGGCATTCCGTGACAATGGGGAGGCAGCTCGGCCGTGATGACTCACAGCTCGTGAGGCCGGTCTCCTCGATCGATCAAGTCGGAGAGGGAAGATATGTGAGGGAGTGTGTGGGGGAGCGTGGGTTGGACCAGAAGTGGGGGTGGCTTAAAGGGGTGTGGGGTGGGCGGCTGGCACTCAGTGTATTGGGCGGTTAGCTAGCAGGTGGGGTTTTCTCTTCTCCCCTTTTTTTTTGATAGTTTTAGGTTTTAGTTTTTTCATTTTGTTTTATTTACTTTCTTTTCTGTTTAAAATCAGTTTAAATTATTTAGACATTTTCTAAAATGTGTCTTCTTCACCATAATTACCGGTGCAATATTTGACAATCCTTTGAACATTTTAGTTTTAATTTTTGGATTGTTATCATTAACTTGCATTTGAATTTCAAAACAGTTTTGATTTAACCCGTGATTAACTATAGTGATAGAGGTGACGTGGCACCATCAACGTGAAGATGCTTTATAGCATGATTATCCAGGCGTTACACTCACAGCAAGTAAGGATAAATCGACAACATAGTCGATCGAGGCACCGGCAGTGATGTCGATCTAAGTAGTCTCTAGGAGGAGAAGAGGAAGAAAGAATGAATACCGTGCAAACAGATGCATGACATGACAACAAGCCAGTGTTAGGCGTCTTAAATGGCAGCAGTAGGAGGTGATACCGGCGATGGGGAGAAACATCCGGGAAAGTATGCCCGGTGTTTGGCGTTTTGAGACGAGATGAGCAGGAGGAGAAAAGATTACGTGTTAAGCTATGCTAGGGATGTGTGGCGGGACGAATGGGCTGCGTATTGGATTCATCTAAATGCGTTTGAGCAACTTTCATATATAAAACTTTTTCATC
>JAHIAM010012183.1:0-16282 GCA_021605205.1 Aegilops longissima
ACCAAAGTGACAAAGGCCGTTTTAGGTATGTCCCGTTCTTGATTTTGATTTGATGGTAGCCCAACCTCAAATCCATCTTGGAAAAGGCGAGGATCCAGTGATCATACTCGTTGATCTGGGGGCGGATACTTGTTCTTGATAGTGACCAAATTGGGTCGGTAATCTACAACCATCCGATCCGTACCATCCTTCTTCTTGGGAAGAGGGAGGGCAAGCCCATGGAGAGAACTAGGGCGGATGAAACCCTTTGCAAGGACTCATCGAGTTGTTTCTTAAGTTCAGCTAGTTCTGGGGTGCCATCTTATAAGGTCTTCTAGAGATTGGGGCGGTTAGGGAACAAGATCTATCACGAACTCGACATCCATCGGGTGGAACACTGGCAGTTCTTCGGAAAGACATCCAAATCACGGACTACGAATATCTTAAATGCGGAAGAGGTTGGCATTTAAGGAGTAAAGTTGGCAGACACCGGGTTAAAACATCCTTTGTTTTCCCGAAGGATGAATAAGTTGAGCGGTTCTAGTAGAGCAATCAATCTTAGCATAATGGGCGACATCCGGTCCATACCCAAGATGATGTTTATGTCGGGACTTGAGCTATTAGGGATGCAAGAAAACTAATCATCGACAAAATTTCATTCCATGACTTATTCTAGAGGTTTGCCATCTAGAACCGGGGTTTAATTTCCATGGAGGTAGGCATGTCCAGAATGTGGTGTTGTGCAACGAGCATAGCTCTCGAAATAAATGAATGAGATGCTCGTATCAAAAAAACGTTCGGATGGCAATTAACGGGTCCGGGGCGGCGTTGGGATCCTCATAGGTTTCTTGAGAGACATAGTTGACATGGCCCGGCGGTGGCAAGCGCAAGGGAACCTTTTGTGGCTTGCGAAAGACCTTCCATCTTGATTGGGGTTGTTGCAGGGACACTCTGAATATAGTGGCCCGTCTCTCCCATTGAAGCAAGTGATCACATTTGGCCGTGGGGCCACATTGCGTTGGACCTCCATATGTCTTGGGTGGAAAATGGCTGTTGGGGCGGCGCCTCGAAGGATGGCCTCGGGGTGTACGGTGGTAGGCCGTTTAACCCAAACCGGGCAGGAACGAGCGGATGCGATCGAGAATCACGGATGTGCGGTGAAGCCTCAAATCATCGCCCGTCTCGGCGGATAGCCTTATTGACTAACCGAAAAAGGTGCATTCATGCGCGGAGATCTCGGCGTGCTGGGCTAAGTCCCTTACGGAACCTCGCCCTTCTTAGCATCGGTGAAACTTCGGGGCATAACGTGCTAACCTCCCGAATTCGTAGGCATCCCGTTCCCGGCCGGGGTGGAATTCCTCCGTTTGCGGTCCATAAGTCCTTGGAATATGGTGCTTTGGGGCGGCGAATTCATCCCAAGTTGTAACTTGTCAGCGGACGCATAGCCTCATAGTTTTCCCACGGGGCGGGGCCCTCCGGATGATAGGGGCAAAGGTAACTTGCCTCGGACACGATGGCGGACGAGCTTGTGATGGATCTTTGCGGACCAATCATCGGCCGAGTGGCTCGGAACATTTGAATTTTGGAGGATAAAGTTTGCGAAGTCATTGGTGAAACCCCGTTTCTTGGCTGGCGTCTGTGTTTTGTTCAATCCGTCCAATAAGCGGTTTGTTTGTTACCTTCGTCACCTCGCCAAAGATGGCGGTTGCGGCAGATTCACATTTCGGCTGCAGCCTCTCCTCTGGGCACGGAGAATTTAGTGTTGACCATCACGGAGACAAAACAAAGGTTTAAACCAGGATGGCAGAATTTAACAAGGAAGTGCGGGGTAATGGCATATGGAATGCAAAGATGTTCATCCGTATGACATGGTAATATAAACTGCCAATATATATATACCAGGTCAACACACCATTCATAGTTTAGTACAAGCTGAGTACAACTATAAGGAAAGGCGTTACATCTCCGGGCATTCCAACTCCTATACATTATTTTCTACACCCGGGATGATCACACTAAGCGTATTCCACAAGTCCAGGGGCGGTGGAAACACAATAATACCATACTAGGAATACTACTACTATTCGGGCAGCTCCATAGTAGTCCTCTAAAGTCACCACAACGAAGTGGAACATGATCGTAGAAGCAAGACAATCTGTGGGGCTTGGACCATAAGGACTCGGATGTGGCCGTGGACCCTGATGGCGAAGAGGCCCCGAGGAGGTGATGCCTCCAACCTCCGCCACTCCATGAAGTCCGGCAAACTTCGCCCCCGGTACAAATCCTCATGTCCATACATCCGGCCCGGCGGTGCAAACCTAGTCGAGTAGCCCGTGGTGGAGCGGGCATTACAGCTCCATCGCAGGCCGGTTCTCACGGTCCTTGTCCTCCAACAACTCGGTAGTGGTGGGAGGTGAGTCCTCATGGGATGCATCCTGTACAAACCTGAAGGTAGCCATGCGCCCGGGGAAGGATCTTGGCAATAGCGGAAGTCGGTGTTGCTCAGGCAGTCTGGCTCGAATAATAGTCATCATGGAATAGGCTGCATCTTTCGACATTCCAATAGTGATTCAGCCCCGGAAGAAGTGGCTCGTAGCTCCGGGGTAGGATGGATAAATCCGGACCGTGCATAGGTATTGGCTTTGATTGAAATCCTGAACTGCTCCTCGGCGGTATATTGGGATACCATCGATAACCAGCCTCAATCATCACCCTAACCAACATGGCCGTGTGACCGCACACATCGATGCAGCGGGTGAGGCGAACCACTGGTTACGAGGCGAGGTGGCCATCTGAAAGCACAGCCATAATGCAAAGGCATTAGAATTCCTAGGAAAATCGGGCAGCATAACATACATAAATGCTCAAATCAAATTGAGACATTCAAAATCAGATTTGCAACACCACTCAACAACATCATATCAAGGTTACGGTTCAAATGGTAGCATACTAAAATTTAGTAACACTGGCGAGGATGTAACCAACAATCCTACAAGGTACTACGGATTAGTAACACGTGAACACGATAGAAGAGAGCCTAGTCCTAAACCCCGTTGAATGAGAAGAGGATGACTCAGATCGAGGGCATAAGGTAAAGGAGTAAAAAAGCCTTACGTTCCTCCACAATCAATTCCCCTACATATAACTAAAGCATTTCTAGACTCAACCCGACCAGTTTGGCTTAGCGGACCTACAGGCAGCCTGCTCTGATAGCTATGGGACCCGATTCAAGTCACATCGACCTAGCTGGTAACACCTCATATAAACTGCGGACCTCACGCCGTATTATTCCCAGGGTGCGCCTTACCATGGCCGGGACCGTTTCGTCTTTTGGCTCCGCGTATATGATAGTGTCGCTAGCATCCACATGACAAAGAACCGGGCCGACATGGCTGATCGTGAACCATGGCACTAACCTATGGGGACAGGCATACATGAAACACTCGAGCATGTCGGTCATCAGCGTATGAACTTGGGCTGTAGCCTGGGCTATGAGGACTCGGTATCGGGCTGTAGCAGGCTAAGCGAGGACTCAAGTATCACGTGACATTTCCCGAAGAACGAGACATAGGAGCAGAAAGAATCACATGCCGCCCGATCAAGTGTCCAAGCGGTAGTCTTTGGCTAGCGAGGACCGGTGAACCGGGCTGTAGCGGACTACTATCGCTCGGAAGCACTAGACTACATTTCCCCATATGAGAGGCTGCCAGGGATAAACAACTAGATTGTCGGATCCACTCATACCAAGCATTTCAATCATACCGCATAATATGCCCGATGTGAGTAAATACAACAAGGCATCACAACAAAACTCTACAACTCAAGTACTTTATTTAAGAGCTCGAGGACCATACATAACTATAGTCATACAGGTGGGGTCACATGACCCAACACTCAAATCATACAATCATACAAGCACATCACGGAGCAAAGTAGTCTGATCTGGACTCTAGAAAGAAAAGCTTGTTGGAGCCTTTCTATCTACATGGCCCTTCACAAGTCTTAGATCGCCACAGGTGGCTAGCTTCGTCGAGTCAACATCTACATAGAATCCGTGGAGGGTAGTATAGTCCTCTGAAAATATTGATTAAGCAAACATGAGTACAAAGTACTGAAAAGTCTTCTACGAATCCTATCATACATGCACATTCTCAAGGAAGGAAGTGGAGTTAAATGCACCAGCTTTGACTCTTGGCTAAGCTATCTCGTGACACACTTTGTAAAACATTTGTGCGTACGAGTCCACTAATCACCATCACAATACTCACCGTGGATCCTCTCTCGTCATCCCGAGAATCCTGATCTCCACCACTTATCTTGAGGCTTTTAGTAGTATCCATTTACTTGTCTATGATGATATAGGTAACCAGTCCTTCTCCGTGGACACGCTATTCGAATAGATCATATTTAACCTGCTGAGGGTGTACTTCTTCACACGCTCTCACCACTTATAAATGCGTTTACGACATGTACTCGGCAACCTTCAGCGGAAGCCCAGCGTGGGTGTCGTACAGCCTACCTAAACACACAAGTCCCTAGTCCGGTTATCGCCTATTGGGTTCCATCATGAAGTCGGCCGAGTTTCCCATACAGCCCGAGCGATGTGCGAGGGTTCCCGAGATACCAAGCGGGCACTTTTTTTGAACCCGCAGTGCCTACCGCAACACAACCCACCCCTAAGGTCAGCGTTGCGTGCGGCCCCGACATCTACAAACACGAAACTACTTGCAACTCCGGACTATGAGCAGGGGTGGTTAAAGCCGAGAAGGTCAATTAAGGATCCCAATGTGTGGTAGTAGCTAGTTCATGGATCCAAACACGGATCTCAGTTCTTAAGTTGGCTTCAATGAAACAACCCACCATGTACTCTACATGGCCTCTCATCGATACCTTTACCAAATCGTGTTCAACACTCTCGAACCAACACAACCTTTCACTCGGTTCATCATCGATGAGCAGGACTGACACAACTCTAAGCATAGCAAGCATAGCATGGTAGGAATCACAAACATGGCTCAATCAACTCCTACACATACTAGTGGGTTTCATCTGATTCTTGTGGCAATGACAGTCATGCAAAGAAGTGGGTTCAACTACTGCAGCACCAGCAGTTGAATCGCGTTGTCTTAATGCAGTAAAATGAGAGCGAAGCGAGAACATGGGTTTGTATCGGAATGTTCAATGAATTGCTTGCACGAGGTGGGCCAGGGTGAGAACGCCCTTGAGATGGGTAATCGAGGTTATCTTGAGGCAGAACCTATCATGGAAACACACCAAAATAAACATACAACCAATATGCAACAATATGATGCATGCTATGACATGGCAAGATGAATGTGTGTTGGCCTAATGCAAGTTGAAGGACAGGGGATGATCTCATTTGAACCAAGGGTTCAAATGATAGATCATGAGTTAGTCCTAATGGTGCAAAATCTTAATCTGGTTATTCAGCATAGTTAACTTGTTTTAACATGCATGAAACCTGTACCAATGGATAGAGTATTTTTCTGATAAATTTTCATATATAACTCTTTGCATTTGGGTTATAGAATAAAAGTTATAAGCATTTGAAATTTGAATTATATTCGGATTTTATTATATAAAATTAATTCCAGAATTTAAATTAATCGTCGACATGAGGTCAACATGTCGAGGTCAGCGAGAATTAAATCCAGGTCAAACTGACCAGTGGGACCCGCATGTCGAGTTAGTTTAACTAATTAGTTTTAATTAAAACTAATCCTAATTAGATTGTTGGAGGGTCCACATCATCGACCAGGAGGTCAGCAGGGCCTGGTGAGTCAACTCACGGCGTCTAGCCTTGGCGAGAGCAGACCAGCCGAACAAGTGCTTTTACTTTCGGGCTCAAATGGGCGTGGGGCATCTCTGGGTAGCTAGAGGTGAGCAGCGGTTAGTGGTGGGTTAGTTTAGGTCGGGATGGCGGAGTGGGCTGGCGGACAATCGAGGCGTGACCGAGGCTCGGCCACCGGAGTTGGGAGTTAGCGGCCTCGGCGCGAGAGATGCTGCAGTTAGCCTCGTGGAGGTGTGGTGAGTGCGATGGGCATAGTGGTGTGTGATAGGTGACGAGGCTCGTGGCGGCCTTGCATTGATGAGTTGACGATCAGTGCTATTTGTGGTGCAAGAAGCGGAGAGGATGGAGGTAGCTAGGCTGTAGTGAACCTCTGAAGCTTCGTCGGGGGCGGTAGATCTGTGGCGGCGATGGGGATCTCCGTGACCTTGGACTCGGTCGAGTCAGATGGTAGCCTCGGGGGTTACAGGCGAGGGACTAGCTGGCTAGGGAGTGGCCAGGTCTTGTGGAGCTGCAGACATGTGAGGTGCGTGGGCGGGAAACCTGGCGTCGGCAGTGGCGTGTCGGCGATGGCGTCGGCTTGGTCGGCGAAGGCAAGCGATTAATGAAGGTGAGGCGTGACAGCGTGGGTAAATCAGTGGCCCGAGGTGAGGCAGGCGGCGGCAGCTCGTGGCGGCGCCCTCTCTCGCCTTGACGGCACCAACCTACTGCTGGCCGAGCCAAGCAGCTGTTGGCGAGTGCCCAGGCTGGGCAGCAGGTGGGCAGTTCTTGTGACAGTGGGTGTTTCCCTTTTTATCTTTTCTATTATTGCAACTCTGTTTAGGATTTTAAAAATACCAAAACCTTTCAAAAATTACCAAAATGCTCCACGGTCACTAGTTGGAATATTCCCAACATGAAACATTTTAGTTTAAAATTTTTGAACACTTAAAATATTTTCCATAGTTTAAAATGCCCATTTCAAACTTGTGATTTAATTATAGAACCCCTAGGTGACCTGAAGATGTTCCACCTTCTTTGTCATGGATCCTAAACCCAAACAAGAGGATGAGCATTTTTGAAGGCATTTGATTCATTGAATTAAATTTTGAAACCCTAGTTATTTTAAGGGGGTGTTGAGGGTTTCTGCCTTCCCCATTTCAAATTCAGATGAAATTTAAACATGATGCACACTAATGCATGGTCTATGCAGGATGTGACACCTCCGATAAGATTGTGGAGTTGAACCAAGGAGTTTGTAAGGGCAAGGAGATCGCCTACTCGTGAAGATCTACGCTAGTGAGGCAAGTCCTTAGTGGGCGGCGGCCATGGTGGGATAGACAAGGTTGCTTCTTCGTGGAACCTCCGTGGGTGGAGCAATCGTGGAATCGCCGCCGTTACCCTTAGTGAGTTGAAGTCTCCATCAAGCGTGGATGTGCGATAGCACCACCTATGGAACCACGACAAAATATCCGTGTCTCAATTGCGTTTGAATCCTCAAACCCTTCCCTTTACATTCTTGCAAGTTGCATGCTTTATTTCCGCTGCCTATATACTCTTTGTATGCTTGCTTGAATTGCGTGAAGATTGTGACTTGTTAAAGATAGCTAAAATCTGCCAAATTCTAAAATTGGGAAAAGGTTAAGTTTTAATTGGTCAAGTAGTCTAATCACCCCCTCTAGACATACTTCAAGGTCCTACAAGTGGTATCAGAGCTTTGGTCTCCATTTGCTTTGATTTCCATAGCTTTTGGTGGTCATTGGTTTCACAACCTAGAGTATTAGCGTCTAGCGAGAAATTATCACCGTGAGGTCCTTACTTTGATGGCACTAATTTTGCTAGTTGGAAGCATAAGATGAAAATGCATATTCTGGGACATAACCCGCCGTTTGGGCTATTGTGTGTATTGGTTTGCAAGGTGAATTCTTTGATGGGAGAGACCAGAAAGTGAAGCTAGTGCGGAAGAGTTGAAGATGTTGCAATACAACGCTCAAGCTTGGATATCCTCTTCAATGGCTTGTGCCCGAAGAATTCAACAAAATCAGCCGTCTTGAGAATGCAAAGAAATTTGGGATACTTTGATTGATATGCATGAAGGTACGACTCCGTCAAGGAATCCAAGTTGGATGTGCTCCAAAGTCAACGACAAGTTCAAAATGAAGGATGGTGAAGGTGAAATGTACTCTAAACTTGCTCTTATCACAAATGAGATTGCAACAGGTGAAGAAATGACAATGATTCATCATCAAGAAGATCCTAAGAGCATTGGATGGAAAATATGATACCATGTGCACATTGATCCAAATGATGCCAAATTACAAAGATCTCAAGCCAGCGGAAGTCATTGGAAGAATTTGCTCATGAGATGTCACTCAAGGATAAGGAGAACTTCACAGTCAAGTGGTGCTTACAAAGCCTCATGTGATCCCGACATCATCAAGTGAAAACAAACCTTCAATGAAGAATTGAGCTTAATGGTGAAGAACTTCAACAAATTCTACAAGTAGAAGCAAAAGAAAGAAACTCAAGTCAAGGTTCTACAATGACAAGATCTTCTAGTCGAGAACAAAATTGCTACAATTGTGGGAGACCTGGACACTATTCAATGAGTGTATGACACTCTACAAAAGAAGAGAATATTCTCCTAATTGGCCAAGATTCCTAAGGTGGCTGGCCAGTATGTTGATTTTTAATAGTGATGAAGATGACTTGCTGGGTGATGATTTACTTGTTGACAACTCTAGTGATGAATACTATGATGAAAGCGTCAATTAATCATGCTAATCAAGATGAAGCGAATGACAATGATAAGGAGAAGATTGAGCGTCTAACTAAAGAACTAAACACTCTTAAGTTAGCTCATGAAACTATCTTGAAGATCATCGAGAACTTTTAAGGGCTCATGAGAATTTACGTTTGAAAAGCTCAATCTTGAGCAAGAGCATGAGTTCCTAAAAGCGATCAATGATGATCTCCGTGAAAAAGTTCTTCTTATATTGCCAGCGTTTACTCTTATCTACTTACAGCCTCAAGTCAAGTCTAGCAACAAGAACAAGAAAGATTCTTCTTCTAGTAATAACATAACAATGCTAAATCAATATTGTTGCTTCTAGTAGTTCTCTTGATTCCACTAATGATTCTCTTAGCCAAGTTACACTTGAGCAAAACAACTTATTGAAGGGAATTATAGAAAGGTGTATACAAGAGCCTTGCGGGAGTAAGCAATTTGAGAAATTATGCAAGCAAGGAAGGCACGGAAGAATCAAGGTGTTGGTTTTGACGAAAGTTCAATGCCAATGGAGTTGAGTGGGAAGAAGATCAATACCCCAAGGCGAAGTTTGTTCCTCAACAAGAGAAGTGATCCTACTTCCTTCAAGGAACACAAACAAGATGATCTTCCACCACAAGACCACAAGAACAAAGGCAAGGACAAGCTTCAGAGGAGATTGATGCATTTGAAGAAGCACCTAAGGCCTTGGTCAAGTGGGTTCCCAAGACTACATCAAGTTCTACTTCATCAAGCACAATACTACACCAAGTTCCCATCAAGATGATGTGGATCCGAAGAAGAAGAACTAGAGAGTTCTTGAGGGTGACTCCCAACATTTTCACTCATATCATTATGGCAAGGACAAGTGCAATCAACTTCCATATCTTGCACTAGTTCAGGAGTCACAAACCCTCATGTTGGTAAGGCAAGGGACAAGGTAACCTAATGTTTTCATGGACATCATTTTGTGTGTGCATCACTCTATGTCTATGGATATTCTTGTTTGTTCCTTGTGGGACTAACCCATGTAGGTATTGAAAGTGCAACTCACTCCAAAGTTGCTCCAAAGATCTACATCAACATTGAGCATCCACATCTTCAACACCTACATGAAGTCATCATCGACAAAACCCAAGGTTAGTTTATCCCTCTAAGGGGATCTCACATCTAGGGGAGCTTAACTCTAAGAATTGAGTCAAAGCAACTCTAATGATGTGAACACATAAACTTTATGTAAAGTGGTAACCCCACTTGAGCTTAAGCGATGAGTATGACCTATGATCAAATGTTCTCATTTGACTCCTAAATCAATATACTCATATATAGATGACCTAGTCATCGCCAATTGTTTGATAGATGCTAGAATTGGTTGTGCATGCTTTGTCACATATTTCATTTGTCATTTTATTGTGTGAGCATGTTGGTTGCATATTTTACTCATTAGGGACATCCACTTGTTGTTTTGATTGATTGGCTTCTTTTTCTTTGGCCAAGTGGATGGACAAGAATGCCTAAGAACCTTCTCTAGCTATCTATGCTTTTCTCGTCTCAAACTCTATTCATGCTACATCACAAAATTTGATCAAGTCAGATTGAAACCACTCATGTGAGGAGCACTCGAGTCCCGATTAATCATAGACTTAAACTTCCAAAACTTCTTTGTGATTTTAGTGCGACCGATTCCTCCATTTCGGTCATCTGAGATCACTAAGTCGATCTAGGTTTTCAATCGGTGCAACGATTTTAACTTCGGTCACACGAGTTCTTGTATTACTTGATTATGCATCTCGGTGCCACCGGTTGTTCCACCGGTCACACACCCATGATGTCGGGCTATATATTCACCGGGCAAATTTTGGAAAACTTTCTCGAAACTCTCACCCAGCGCATAGCTCTCTCGCCTACTAGGTCTCGGATATCGACTTCGTGCGCCCGGCCGCCTCCACCGCTGGTCTCCGCGCCGTCAGCGAATTCTTCTCCGCCGTTGCCGTGGCGAGTTCACTTGAACTAGGGTATGAACTCGATCACATGCTATCCTCGTCGATTCTCGGCATTGTGTTCGTAATGCATCTTGCCACGATTGAAACACTTCTATCAGTCAAAACAATCCTTAGAATAGTTGTGATTCAAAATTTAGGGTTAGGTTTCATGAAACCATCTCGGACCCAGAGTTGAAAAACTTCGGTCCCACCGATTTAGCTAACGCCATTGCACTAGTAAGTCTCGGTCTGACCGAAATACAAATCGGTGTGACCGATTTTAGAACTTTGTGAAACCCTAGCAGTCTCGGTGCCACGAACTTGACTCGGTCGACCGAGTTCACTAGTTTAGGTTCAAAACTGCCGGTATCAGAGTTTAAAATCGGTAGATCCGAAATGCTTTATGGAAAACTAAAACTAAGTTTTTGAATCATTCTTTTGCAAAAATCTGCATTTTGTGATGCTCATCCACTCTACCTCATCTATAACTATTCACGGGGTCAGCGATCGATGTGTGCAGCATGTCGGACAAAAGTGACAGCGAACAGGTCGGAAGAGCAAATTCATGAGTGAGGGCACTAGTCCCTCTAGCAGCTCTCAGATGAGGGCAGAAGCACTCCCGATTTGCCCAAAGGCTGCCACAAGGACAAGAAAGAAGACCTCAGTCGAGGATGAGGATTATGTGGCGTTGAGGATGAGGCTGTTCAAGAAGAAAGTGCTCAAGAATGCAGCTCAACGTGATTAAGCTGGAATGATGAAGATCAGCCAGCAGGTAGACAACCAATGTCAAAGCAGAGTCTCCACTCAAGCTTCTTTGGAATCCCAGCCAAAGAACTTGCTGCTGCTGAAGGAAGAAAAGGAAGGAAAGGTCAAGAAGACCATGGCGGTGATTGGGAAGCCTTCTATGATGGAAGAAGAAGAAGAAGAGTTCTTGAACCAGCACAAGGCACAAAAGCTGATGGGTGATGCCATAAAATCAGGGGCTGCAACTTCAAAGCCCAAAGCTGCCCTAAGCCCAAGAGTGCACTAAAGAAATACCGGGGTATACCGATGGCTGAGAAGAACAAGGCCCCAATGCTGAGGTTGATCTTGAGGAAGATGAAGAAGGCAGGTCCTAAGAGCTCAAGCCCAAGATTCAGACCACAATGATGCTCATCTGTGGTGAGAACATGAAGATCGGGGAGAGATCAAGGGTTGAGGCTATGGAAGTCAGATCCATATGCCACGGAGGAAGGACTGTTGTAGATTACGGGTTCCACACCAAGAGCAGCAGGACTTCTATGAGACCATCTTATTGGATAAGAAGCCCATAGTTTGTGATATGAGGTGGGTCATTGGACCTACATTAGGAGAATGCAGAACACTATCTGGAGTGTATGACAGCTTGATTCGTGGAGTTGCAGATTTTGTTGGGCTGACTCACAATGGAATGCGAGCTCATTATGCAATTCTACTCCTGACACATTTCTATCGGATGGCAGGATAGTTTGGATGTCGAAGGAACAAGATATCAATCAACCATAGAGGAATGGGCAAGTCGATCAATGCCCCAAGGAAAGTGAAGATGACTTGGACATTTATGCCAAGAAGAAAATGGGTCACTCAATGTCAATGTACAAGGAGATCCCGGATGATGCACTTGAGACTTTCAAGTTTGGATCAGTTCATTTTCTTCTCAGGGGCTGCCTCGATCAAGCTGGATCCTAAGGCACACTCTTTTGCCCAAATCGGTGACCACAACATGATCAGGGCATGCAATCAATTTGCTTCACATATTTGATGTGCCTCGGAAATTCAAGGTCATGAGCCTCATAGTTGAAACTATCAAGAGGACAATGAAGAGGAAGAGGAGGCTGTGGATATGCCTGATTCAGGAGTTGATAAACTCAAAGATGAGCACGAGGAAGTATCATTGGATAAGGAACACATGGTTCTCTATCCTGACTTTGAGGACAATCAAGTTGTCATGACTAGAATGAACCATCATCGATTACAAGCGCAAGAGAAGGAGAAAGCAAGGAAGAAGGCTGCCAAGATGCCAACTCAAGCGAGAGGCATCGTTACTACTGAAGAACAAGCGAGGATCAACTTGGTTGCTTGATAGCATCAACTCTGCGGATTGAGAAGGGTTGGCCACTAACTCAAAACCGGAGAGCACAGAAAGAATCATGGAACAAAATTCTATGATCTTGATGTCAAAATGGCGAGATTGATTAGGCGTGGAGCAGCTAGGGATGACATGCATGAGAGGAAGGCGGAACAATGGCTGATGCATTTGCAGTGCCACGAGCTCGGAGATCAGCTCAGAGCCAGTCACAGTCACTTCATCAGCTCTAGCTACAGCTCAGCGCAACCAGCTCCAACACCAACTCCTTCAGCTCCTTCCACATCTTGATGCCTTCGTCCTTGGAGTTCTATCTACACACCACCTCCAGAAGACCAAGCCGAGGCGATATAGTCCTATGCATTTTCTAGGAACTTTTTGGTAACTTGTTGCCAAAGGGGAGAAAAATGTATAGATCATGAGCTTCGAGAGAGAGAGATTTGCTTTTGTTCTCTCTTGTCTTCTTGGTTGAACTTTTTTGCTTTGATTGCTTGAGATACTATGCTTTTACCTTGAGACATTGATGATCATGTGTTTGATCATAAGCTACACTTATGCTTGTTATGATATTATCTTACTTATCCTTATATGATCATTCACTTTGCTTGGTGATGAGTGCATGATTCAATCTTTATTATTTTGGCCTCCACCAAGATGTATGTGACATGGAAGAGAACCCATGAGCCTAATTCCTTGTGCATTTAGGTCAAAGCAAATCTTAAAATATGCACAAATTTAGGGAGCTCTTGCTTATCACATACTTCTCAAAGCGATGTTTTCAATTTTATTATCATTTGTGAAGCTTTGATCTATATGTTGTCATCAATTACCAAAGGGGAGATTGAAAGTGCAACTATCCTAGGTGGTTTTGGTAATTCATAACAACATATAGCTCATTGAGCTAATGCTATTCCAAGACAAATATTTCAGGAAAGCTCAATGAATGGCATGGCATGGATGATGAAAGTGGATCCCTCAAAATATCAAGGACAAAGGTTGGCTCAAGCTCAAAAGCTCAAGACTCTACATTTTACATTTTAGTGATCCAAGATCACATTGAGTCTATAGGAAAAGCCAATACTATCAAGGAGGGATGAGGTGTTGCTTATTGAGCCTCTTGCTTCATGGCTAGTGATATGCTCCAAAACCCTCCACTACTTTCTCACATCCACATATGACCTAAACCTAAAGTCAAACTCGGCCCTCGATTCTTTCTATCCGGCGCCACGAGTTCAAATGTCATAGCCCTGCCACAAACCCTAGGCAAATCGGTCTCACCGATAGGGATCTCGGTCTCACCGAGATGGGATTATAATCTCTCTGTTTCCCTTTAACGTTTGGTCTAACCAAGTGGCGATCAGTCCCACGAGATTGCAATGTAAACTCTCTGTTTCCCTTCGTAACATTTCGGTCTCACGAAAAGAGCAATCGGTCCCGAGTTTACGACCAACTCTCGGTTAGCTAATTACAAAATCGGTCTCACAGTTTGTTAATCGGTCTCAAGATTACGTTATGCCTAACCCTAACCATATCGGTCCTACCGAGTTGCATGTCGTCCCAAAACCCTAACGGTCACTAGGTTTACTAAATCGGTTCGACGGGGTTTATGATTTGGTCCCACCGAGTTTGGTAAATTTGTGTAGCAGTTAGATTTTGTGTGGAGGCTATATACCCCTCCACCTCCTCTTCATTCGTGGAGAGAGCCATCGAACAAACCTACACTTCCAACTTACCAGTTCGAGAGAACCACCTACTCATGTGTTGAGGCCAAGATATTCCATTCCAACCATATGAATCTTGATCTCTAGCCTTTCCCAAGTTGCTTTCCACTCAAATCTTCTTTCCACCAAATCCAAATCCTGTGAGAGAGAGTTGAGTGTTGGGAACTATCATTTGAAGCACAAGAGCAAGGAGTTCATCATCAACACACCATTTGTTACTTCTTGGAAGTGGTGTCTCCTAGATTGGCTAGGTGTCACTTGGGAGCCTCAGACAAGATTGTGGAGTTGAACCAAGGAGTTTGTAAGGGCAAGGGATCGCCTACTTGTGAAGATCTACCGCTAGTGAGGAAGTCCTTCATGGGCGGCGGCCATGGTGGGATAGACAAGGTTGCTTCTCGTGGACCCTTAGTGGGTGGAGCCCTCCGTGGACTCGGCAGCGTTACCCTTGGGGTTGAAGTCTCCATCAACGTGGATGTCGATAGCACCACCTATCGGAACCACGACAAAAATCCGTGTCTCAAATTGGTTTGAATCCTCCAAACCCTTCCCTTTACATTCTTGCAAGTTGCATGCTTTATTTTCCGTTGCCTATATACTCTTTGCATGCTTGCTTGAATTGTGAATTGTTGACTTGTTAAAGATAGCTAAAATCTGCCAAAGTCTAAAATTGGGAAAAGGTTAAGTTTTAATTTGGTCAAGTAGTCTAATCACCCCCTCTAGACATACTTCAAGGTCCTAAAGTGGTATCGAGCTTTGGTCTCCATTTGCTTTGATTTCCATAGCTTTAGGTGGTCATAGCCTTGGTTTCACAACCTAGGAAGTATGGCGTCTAGCGAGGGAAATTATCACCGTGAGGTCCTTACTTTGATGGCACTAATTTTTCTAGTTGGAAGCATAAGATGAAAATGCATATTCTCGGACATAACCCGCCGTTTGGGCTATTGTGTGTATTGGTTTGCAAGGTGAATTCTTTGATGGGAAGAACCGAACCGTGAAGCTAGTGCGAAGAGTTGAAGATGTTGCAATACAACTCTCAAGCTTGGATATCCTCTTCAATGGCTTGTGCCCGAAGAATTCAACAAAATCAGCCGTCTTGAGAATGCAAAGGAAATTTGGGATACTTTGATTGATATGCATGAAGGTACCGACTCCGTCAAGGAATCCAAGTTGGATGTGCTCCAAAGTCAGCTTGACAAGTTCAAAATGAAGGATGGTGAAGGTGTCGCTGAAATGTACTCTAGGCTTGCTTTATCACAAATGAGATTGCGTGAGGAAGTGAAGAAATGACCGACAGATTCATCATCAAGAAGATCCTAAGAGCATTGGATGGAAAATATGATACCGTGTGCACATTGATCCAAATGATGCCAAATTACAAAGATCTCAAGCCAATGAAGTCATTGGAAGAATTTTTGCTCATGAGATGTCACTCAAGGATAAGGAGGAACTTCACAACAAGTCAAGTGGTGCTTACAAAGCCTCATGTGAAGCCCACATCATCAAGTGAAAACAAACCTTAATGAAGAATTGAGCTTAATGGTGAAGAACTTCAACAAATTCTACAAGAGTAGAAGCAAAGAAAGAACTCCAAGTCAAGGTCCTACAATGACAAAAGATCTTCTAGTCGAGGCGAAATTGCTACAATTGTGGAGACCGGACACTATTCAATGAGTGTCACGACACCTACAAAAGAAGATTCTCCAGAGAAGAAGTAGAAGAAGAATCACCACCAAAGAGAAGGAGTAGGAATGATCGTTATGAGCGAAGACCCTCACGGAGAAGCAAGGATTCGGAAAGGAAGACAAGTCATCAAAGAGCTACACAAAGCGAAGACATCAAGCTCATGTTGGTGAATGGGTATCCGGCTCGACTCGACAATCCTCAGGAAGCTATCCTCCGACTCGAATACCTCAAGATGAAGGTGTTGCGGTTTAGCACTTG
>JAHIAM010012185.1:0-12672 GCA_021605205.1 Aegilops longissima
CCCCTCTCTCGTTGCAGGATTAGTCCCTTGTACCCCCCAAGACTATATATACTTGAGCCCCTCCTCTTTCTAGGGTTAGCTTTGGATTAGCTCATGTTTAGGTGAAACCTTTGCTCATCCACTTGGCTACTTCTCCTCGGAATCGGGACCTCTGGAGAAGATCCCGGCGGATTCAAGACCCCTTCTAGGGTGGACCCCATCAAGACCTCCTCTCGGAGAAAACGGCTACTCGTGTATCCTTACCTTTGTTGTTCTTGAATCTTGTGCCACTCTATGTGATCGATAATCTAGCACTTGTGTGATTGGTTTCTTGTCGGTTGAGTGAATTCTCTCTCGTTTTCTCCGTGTTTCCCTCTTGTTCTTCCGCGTGTTCTTCGTGATTCCCCATAGGATCCGCTCCAACGTGAAAGATCGCCCACATAGGGTTCCGCCCTACATCACTTTCTCTTCAGAATCTCGATAAGATCGGGACGAAAAGTTTCGATCTCCAACAGCATCCCGACAATGGTGTTCTACACCTCCTTCAGTATAGAGCTTGAAAGGGCCATCTTGGTGATGCGATAACTGTTATTGTCGAGAACTCGCGTGTGGCAAATTATCATCCCAGCTAGACCCATAGTCTAGCGCAAGCTCTCAACATGTCCTCCGGATCTGGTTGACTCTCTCGGTCATCCATCATCTGCGGATGAAAACATCTTGAACTCCAGCCTCGTGCACGAAGTTTCATGCAGCTGATTCCAAAACTTTGAGGTAAATTGTGTTCCTCTATCGACACGATACTCCTCGGAACTCCATCGGACATCGATCCTGGTCATGTATATCTTGGCTAACTTAAGCGCTGGTATAGGTAGTCTTCACGGGAATGAAATGAGCTACCTTGGTCAACCGATCAACCACTACGAGATGGAATCATAACTTGAGCAGGTCTGGGTAATCTGTGATAAAATCCATTCCAAGTTTTCCCATTTCCACTCGGGGAATCGGCAAAGGTTGAAGTAATCCTGCCGACTCGATGTTCCGCCTTTACTCGTTGGCAAACATCGCATCTTGCTACGTACTCGGCAATATCCTTCTTCATACCCGTCCACGAAACTTTCCTTCAAATCGAGATACATCTTGGTGTTACAGGGGTGAATCGATACGGTGAATCATGAGCCTCTGAAGAATTAGCTTCTGAGTTGGGATCATTGGGTACATATACGATCCTCGTACCATATAGCTCCGTATTCATCCTTATGAAACCCTTTAGCTTTTCCTTCATTCATCCTTTTCTTTATCTCATCAATTTCCTTGTCACACGGCTTCACGAATTCTTAGGCCAAAGTGGACTGAACTTCGAGCTGCAACATATCCTCTCGGAACTATCTCGATCGAAGATCTACGAGGTCATCGACTAACTCACAGGTAATCCTCCCACTATAAGAGTATTCACATAACTCTTACGGCTCAAGGCATCTGCTACAACATTAGCCTTTCACGGGTGGTAATGCAATCTCATGTCATAGTCCTTGATTAACTCTAGCCATCTCCTCTTACGAGGTTCAACTCTTTCTGCGTGAAAATATACTTCAAGCTCTTATGATCATGTAAACATCTGCGGTTTCCGATAGAAATGTCTCAGTCTTGAGTGCATGCACTCTGCTTTGCTAACTCCAAATCATGTGTCACATAATTCATCTCGTGTGGTCGTGGCTATGCGAGGTATAAGCTACAACTTTTCCTTCCTGCATAGTACTCCTCCAGAGTCCACGGCGAAGCGTCTAATATACGTAATCCTTGTGTATGTCCGGCAAAATCGTCGGGGACTGTAACCAAGCGTTTCTTCAATTCCGAACGGCTTCACAATCCTCGGTCCAATTGTACTTGGCGTCCTTCTTCAACAGCTCGAGTCATGGGCTTGGCAATCTTGAGAAATTCTCAATAAACCTCCGATAATATCCTGTGAGTCAAAAACTGCGGATCTCCTTGGTAGTGGGTGGCTGCCAATCGGTGGTGATACAACCTTGGTGGGGTCAGCTTATTCCTTCTCCTGAAATAACATGTCAGAATCCGACTTCCTTCACCAAAATTCACATTCTTGAACTTGGCATACTGGCCGATGTTCTCGGAGTTTCTCGAACTAAGCGCAAATGTTCCTTATGCTCTTCCTCGCTCTTGGAGAAAATCGTATATCATCGATGAACACCACGACAAACTTGTCCGGATATTCCATAAATACCTTGTTCATCAAATTCATGAAGTATCAGGGCATTAGTCAATCCGAATGACATGACGGTATACTCATATAAACCATACATGGTGGTAAATGCTGTTTTGGGTATATCCTTTTCACGGATCTTCAGCGATGATACCGATGAAGATCGATCTTGGAGAATACCTTGGCTCCAACTAGCGATCAAACAGGTCATTAATCATCGTGGAGGTACTTGTTCTTGATGGTCACGTCGTTCAGAGCGATAATCCTAACCATTCTCGGGTTCCATCCTTCTTCTCTACCAAAAAACTGGGGCTCCCCAAGGTGATGAGCTTGGCGAATATATCCCTTCTCCAAGAGTTCATTAATTTGATTCTTGATCTCTTTCAAATCGTTCGGGGCATCCGATAGGGTCTCTTGGATATTGGGGCTGTTGGGCAATAACTCAATTAGAAATTCAATGTCTCTCGGTGGCATTCTGGTAATTCCTCCAGAAACACATCGGAAAAATCTTGCACTCGGCACTTCCTCTGAACAACTCCATGAGGAATTCACCGATTCTTCATCGGGATACGTGGATACATACGATCCTCTTACGCTCCGAGTGGTGGAGAATCGCTTCTTGAGCCGATCTATGTTTCCTTCAAACTTGTCAACCAATCCATGCCTAGGATCACATCCAAGGTCAGGTTTCCAATACTATGAGGTCTGCGGGAAATTTATGGTTTCCGATGTTGAGGTTGCATGACACCAACTCCATCATTTCTCCTCTGGGCCCGGCGTGAAGAGGGCTTCTAAGGGTTCTAGTGGGCAACCGTACTTTTCCCAACTACACTTGATATAAATGAATCGTTGCACGAGAATCAAAAGTACCATCTTGGATGTGAATTTAAAAAAACTTACCAACCACGATTATACGGCTGATCATAGGCGTCCTCCACGTCAATGTGGTTCCACTGAGCCGAGGAAAAGGGTTGGGCTTCTTTTGAGCTTCCATTAGCGTTTCCATTCCTCCCTTAGCCTCCGAGCGTCGGTGGCATAATGCCCTATTTTACGGCACTTGAAAGCGGTGATGTGACTCGGATCCTACGAGGCAGGCGGGGCGATCTGGTTGCCATTCGTTTCCATTGCTTCTTGTTGTCCGGGGTTGCGTTGTTCCCATTCCTCCATGATTATGTCCTCCATGGGTGTGATGGGTATGCCCTCCAGTATGGGGCATAAGAGGCTTCTGTGAGCTCGAGTTGTACTTCCCGCCATACTTCCGCTTGCGGCTATCAATTCTGCTGCTTGCCTTCGAGTATGGTGGCCTTGTCTACGCTCACGGTAGTTGTTGAAGGTAGCCACCATAAGCTGCATACCCAGCTCGTCATTGAGTCCCTGAAACTTTTCCTGCTGCGGCATCGTGGTCACATCATCCAGGGCATAGGAGCTAACTTCTGAACTCATCCACGTCTTGCCGATGCGGTTCCTGCATAAGTTGCGGAACTCACGCTTCTTGGACTCATGGCTCAGTGATACATGGCGGTCGGAAGCTTCTTGGGCTGATCCCGTGATGGTGGCGATGGGATAAGTGGCGGTGTAGTTCTCCACCAAGGCTGCGGTCCATCAAGGCGATGTCCGGGCGCACCTTCTCTGCATCTTGCATCCAGCGTTGGCTAACTCCTTGCCTTGGGAGCCAATCCGCCACAATCGGCTCGGTCTTTGCTAGAAACAAGGCGGATTCAGCCTTGGAAGCGGGTCAAGTTGTCAACGGGGGTGGTGGCGGTGGATTGTTTTGTTGTTGTTGTTCGTTACGCATGAGCATGCATGAGGGCATACAACTGGGATCATTTGGTGAGCTCGGCGGAATGTTGAGGCGGGTCATGTCTGGAAGCATCTGGTGTTTTGGGTGGATGAGAAAATTAGAATAGAACAAGGGTCTAATGAGAAAATATCACTACCCATATGAATGCACAATCATAATCACACCAATCATTTATTCAATCATCTCAAACATGGTTCAATCTCGGATTACAAATTTCACGACTAATGAAAATTTGGCCTAAGCGATTGAAAAAATAAAATAACATTTGAAAATTTTCATCAATTATCCTTCGTCCTCAGTGCGGCGTCCTCCGGTCTTGGCGCCTCCTCTTCGGTTTTCTTGGTGGAGCTCTCTTCATAATCCGGTCATTGCTCCGGTCCCATCTCCACTGGGAAAAAGGTCTTCTCCCAAGTCCATCTTCTCCTCTAATGCGGAACATCCATCTTACGTGACTCTCTCCATGAAATCCTTGATTTCTTCTTCATGGTCGAGGTTGCGTGTGCTTTCTCCTCGGTTCGGTTCACGGAACAACCCTCTGTGCCTTGAGTTCTGGCGGTGGGATCTCCCGTTTCTGAGGAGACACTCCAAGTCTTGGACATATAGAAATGGAGGTAGTCCTCTGATCGGATGATATCTCCATTCCTAGCTCTGCGAAATCATGGAAGTCGATGGGTGAGGCTCAACCTTACTCTTCTCGGAGATGTCCAAGTGCGATAAATCGCCATGTCTCTTAGGAAATCCAACCAAATTAAACTCAAAGTCAATGGGCTCCAAATGTCCTCCAAAGGTCCTACAGGAATGTGCACCATAATCCTGGGCGGGTATCGTCGGAAATGCATTGGTAGGCTTCCCGGTGTTTGAGGCAGAATCTTCAACTTCTTCACGATCTGAACCAGCTTCTTTAGGAAGGCATCGTCTCATCTGGTGGCAAAACTCCGGTGTAGAAAGGGTGAAAAGCGGCCATCTAGAATGTTGAAAATCGGAAGAAATCGAAAATGAGCAGGGGAGAATTCAGAATGATAAGGACATAAAATAAATAGTCTCTTCCTGGCTTTCCGATCCTGGGGTTCGTCCTCGGATCGTTGCTCCGATACCATCTACATTGACCCGAACCAGCGGTAGAGTCTCTTGTGGCTGTACCATCCCAAGATCATCTTGCCCGGTACATTGATGCAAGATTAAAGTTCAATCACACCTGAATTTATTACGGTTCTCATAACCAGTCTTTATTACAATAGAATAAATTGGCGGGGAACTCATGGAAATAAACTAAGTAAAGGCTCGGGCGTGGGCGAATAAGCGAGTCCATCCGGCTCCAAGGGCAATCATGAGCGTGGATCGTAGCCTCACTCGATCGGAAAACTCCTCGCAACATAAGGCGTTGCGGTGTGGTCGACATTTTGAATATCGGCAAGTTAAAGAGAACAACAATAATAATTACTAACACTATATCAATTTGGTTTGTGGGGCTCTAAGTTTCATCATTTTTGCGAAAAAGCCGGTTTTCCCTACAACAAGGACTTGTTTGCAAATACTACAAAAAATGTTGGTAGTTATTGAGATGGTTCGCCAACCAATGTCTCATTCCCAATTATTAAATAACCCCTCAATTAATTTATTAAGTTGATTGTTGAGATATCAAAATACTCCAAGTTCAGGCTCAAATTGTAAAAGGGGACACGGTGATTAGATCTTCACTCTCGGGTTTCCCTTTACCCATAAAACGTTCCTCCTTTAAGTCTTGCACTTCACGGTGTTTGAAGGCGGGATGAGCAACAGGGTCTTAGAAGGTTCTCGGGCCCTTGGGTTTCCCATCAATCCTAGTTCTTCTACATCTCGTAGCTCCGCCAGTCACAAGGGTTGACCAAGCGGCCCATAATGGCTTGCGGCTGCAAAGGCTTCTCAATGGGGTATCCATCCGTCTCTTATTGGCTGGGTGAAATTTCCAAAGATGTCATTTCTCCATGCATCCCACATGGTTTCTCGGGGTGCCGTCGGCAATCCTCCACCGTGTAAATTTTGAAGTCCATCTTGAGCTTGAAGTCATGGGGTTGTCATCATCGACTCTCACATCTCCCTTTGAATCACTCAACCAACCCGTCTGAGCATAGCAAAATAAACTACTTCGTCCGGGCCATGGTAACAAGGGGGTTGGTTTCATTCCTCATGATACTACTCAAGAACATAACTTAAATTCTCCCTTTCCATGCATGGTGGGGAGGTATAATTCTAATGCAATAAAATCATAAAATTGTAAAAAGAAATCATGATCAAATGACTTGCTTTGGGTCTTGGCTAAAGGGATTGTGATAGGGCCCACTCCGGAAATTCTACCGAAAACAACAATCATAATAAGCATAAGAGCATACAATCCTTAACATAACAGCATGCTAACATAAAAAGAAGGAAATATGCCCTAGAGGCAATAATAAAGATTATTTATTTCCTTATATCATGATAAATGTTTATTATTCATGCTAAATTTATTGAAACATAATACGTAATATATAGACAAACATATGTCAATAGTATGCCTCTACTTGACTAGCTTTTAATCAAAATGGTTATGTTTCTAACCATGAACAAGGATTTTATTTCATTAACAAGGTCACATCATTAGTTGAATGATCTGATTGACATGACCCATTAGTTAACCAACTTGATGCGTTTAGTATGTTAATGCTTTCTTCATGACCCATACATGTTCCGTAACTGAGATTATGCAACTCCGTTTCTGGGAGGAACACTTTGGGTACTACCAAGCGTCCTGGCGTAACTGGGTGATTATAAAGAGTACTCTGGTGTCTCCAAGGTACTTGTTGGGTTGGCGTATTTGAGATTAGGTTTTGTCACTCCGATTGTGGGAGAGGTATCTCGAGCCTTCTCGGTAATGCATCACTTAAGCCTTGCAAGCATTACAACTAATGAGTTAGTTGTGAGATGATGTATTCGAAGCGAGTAAAGAGACTTACGATAGCGAGATTGAACTAGGTATTGGATCTGGCGATCGAATCTCGGGTAAATGTATCCGATGTACAAAGGGAACAACGTATGTCGTTATGCGGTTTGACCGATAAAGATCTTAGTAGAATATGTAGGAACCATATGGGCAGGTTCGCTATTGGTTATTAAAGAATGGTTCTGGTCATGTCTACATAGTTCTCGAACCGTAGGTCCCTTAAATAACGTTTGATGACAGTTCATAATGAGTTTATAAGTATTGATGCGAAGGTTGTTGAGTCCCGGATGTGATCACGGACATGACGAGGAGTCTCGAAATGGTCGAGACATAAAGATTGATATATTGGAAGCCTATGTTTGGACTTGGAAGTGTTCGAATGATTGGAATATTTTGAATCTGGGAGAGTTCTGAGGTTACCGGGGGAGAAATGGGCCTTATTGGGCCTGGGAGAAGAGGAGGGGCTGCCCAGGCGGCCCTCATGGCTAGTCGGGTGGACTAGGGGAGGGCGCACCTTCCTCTTCCCTTCCCCAGTCCTAGTCCAACTAGGAGAGAGTCCTACGGTGGGAGTAGGACTCCTCGGCAGCGCCTCTCAGGTGACCGCACCCCCCTTGCTCCTTTATATCTACGAGGAGGGGCACCCCATGACACTAAGTTGATCTCGGATCTTTCCTTGGCATGTGGTGCCCCTTCCACCATATTCCCTTGGTCATATAAATCGCGGAGCTTAAGCGAAACCCTGTAGGAGAAGTCATATCGTCAGCGAGCTTAAGCGAAGCCCGTGCGGTGGAGCATCAACATCGTCTGCCACGTCGTCTTGTGGAACTCATCGACACTTTGCTGGATCGGTCAGGGATCATCATCGAGGCTGAGCGATGTGCGAGAACTGGAGGTGCCGTCGTTCGGTGCTTGGATCGGTCGGATCGTGAGGCGTGCGACTACATCAAGCGTTGTTTTAGCGCTTCCGCTTTCGGTCTCAGTGCGTGGGCGGACCTCTCCCCTCGTTGCTATGCCATCACCATGGTCTTAGCGTGATCGTAAGAAAATTTTGAAATTACTCGTTCCCCAACGGTGGTATCGAGCACGGTTTTTATGCGTTGATGTCATGTGCGCGAGTAGAACACAAGTGAGTTGTGGGCGATACAAGTCATCTGCCTACCGGCATGTCATACTTTGGTTCAGCGGTATTGTGAGATGAGCGGCCGGACATTACTGCAGCGTCTGCTTCTTGAGGCCGGTTTCACCGCTCAGAACTTTCGTTGCTTAAAAGGTGACGGCGTGTCTGTCTCTCTCACTTTAGTTGAATCGAGTGTGGCTCGCCGGTCCTTGAGAAGGTTAAAGCGGAGTCTATTTGTGAAATGTCGTTGTAGTTTTGATCGTGGTAAACGGTTCTTGCTCGGCCCGTGGCACCCGTAAAACTTGCAACAACAAAGTAGAAGGCGTCTAACTTGTTTTTGCGGGGCATGTTGTGATGTGATATGGTCAAGGCGTGATGATATACTTTATTGTATGAGATGATCATGTTTTGTAACGAGTTATCGGCAAGCTGGCGAGAGCCATATAGTTTATTCGCTTTATTGTATGAAATGCAAGCGCCATGTAATTGCTTTACTTTATCACTAAGGAGTAGCGATAGTCGTAGAAGCAATAGTTGGCGAGGGCGACAACGATGCTCGATGGAGATCAAGGTGTCGGCGCGGTGGCGATGGTGATCATGGCGGTGCTTGCGATGGAATCACAAGCACAAGATGATGATGACCATATCATATCACTTATATTGATTGCATGTGATGTTTATCCTTTATGCATCTTATCTTGCTTTGTTTGGTAGCATTATAGATGATCTCTCACTAAAAATTATCAAGTGTTCTCCCGGTATGCACCGTTGCCAAAGTTCGTAGTACCGGACACCGCGTGATGATGGTGTGATAAGTTCGTCCATCTACAGGTGCAAAACAGTTCTGCAGCGGAATACTCGAGTTAAACTTGGCGAGCCTAGCATATGCAGATATGGCCTCGGAACACGAGAGAAAGTTGACGTGAATCATATAATGAATATATGATCAACATAGTGATGTTCATTGAAACTACTCGTCTCACGTGATGATCGGACATGGTTTGGTTGATTTGGATCACGTGATCACTTAGATGACTAGAGATGTACATCTAAGTGGGAGTTTTTAATATGATTAATTGAACTTAAATTTATCATGAACTTAGTACCTGATAGTATTTTGCTTGTCTATGTTTAAATGTAGATAGATGGCTCGTCTTTGTTGTTAGTTGAATTTTAATCGCGTTCCTTGAAAGCAAAGTTGAAAGATGATGGTAGCAATTACGGACTGGGTCGTAACTTGAGATTATCCTCATTCTGCCGCAGAAAAATTAAATCTGGAAGCTTGCTGGGTGCGAGCCTGCTGCGAATCTTGAGCGAAGTTATGAGCGTCACGGCAAGTAAGTGATGACTACTCTATAGTTCAGTGTGCCATGCTTCTGACAGAACCGGGTCTTCAACGGCGTTTTGAGCGTCATGGAGCATATGAGATGTTCGGAGTTGAAGTTAATATTTCAAGCAAATGCGGTTGAGAGATATAAGTCTCCAATAAGTTCTATAGGCTGCAAGATGGAGGAGAATAGTTACGTCGGTGAGCACATACTCAAAATGTCGGGTATAACAATCACTTAATTCATTTGGAGTTAATCTTAGGATGGCGGTGTCGTGTGAAATTCTCCAATCACTGCCACCAAGCTACAAGAGCTTACGTGATGAACTATAATATGCAAGGGGATGACTAAGACAATTCCGAGCTCTTGCGATGCTAAAAGCATGAGTAGAAATCAGAAAGAGCATCAAGTGTTGATGGTCAACAAGACCACTAGTTTCAAGAAAAGGGCAAAGGGAAGAAGAAGGAAACTTCAAAAAAACAAGAAAGTTGCTGATCAAGAGAAGAAACCAAAGTCTGGACCTAAGCACAGCCCCGATGTTTTCTTTGCCAGCGAAGATGGACCTTTGAGCGGAACTTCCCCAAGTATTTGGCGGATAAAAGGATGGCAAGGTGAACAAGGTATATGATATACATGTTATTGATGTGTACCTTACGGGCTAAGTAGTAACACAGGTATTTGATCTGGTTACATTGCTAATATTTGCAACTCGAAGCAGGGACTCTGAATAGGCGAGCAGCAAGGGCGAGGTGACGATCTTGGCGTGGAAATGGTTCCAAAGTCAATGTGATCGCGAGTGACGCTACCTCTACATCTACCTTGAGTTAGTTTTAGACCTAAATAATTGTTATTTGGTGCTGGCGTTGAGCATGAACATTATATCTGGATCTTGTTTAATGCTTGAGAGGTTATTCATTAATCGAGAGAATAATGTTGTTCTATTTATATGAGTAATATCTTTTATGGTCATACACCCTTGAAGAATGGTCTATTCTTGTTGAATCTCGGCAGTAGTGATACATATTTATAATGTTGAAGCCAAAAGACGAGTTGATAATGGTGCAACTTATTTGTGGCCTTCTTGTTTAGGTCATATCGGATTAAAGCGCATGAAAACTCCATCTTGATGGGCTTACGGAATCACTGATTATGAATCACTTGGTACTTGCGAACCGTGCCTCATGGGCAAGATGACTAAAGCATGCGTTCTCGGAACTATGGGCGAGCAACTGATTTGTTGGAAATCATACATACTGATGTTTGTGGTCCAATGAATGTTGAGGAGCCGTGGCGGTATCGTTATTTTCTCACCTTCACGGATGATTTAAGCAGATATGGGTATATCTACAATGAAACACAAATCTGAAACGTTTGAAAAGTTCAAAATTTCAGAGTAAGTAGAAAATCATCGTAACAAGAAAATAAAGTTTCTGATCTGATCGTGAGAGAGAATATTTGAGTTACGAGTTTGGTTTACATTTGAAACAATGTGGAATAGTTTGTAACTCCATACGGAACACCACAGAGAAATGGTGTCGACGTCGTATAAATGCTTTACTAGATATGGTGCGATCTATGATGTCTATTTCGATTTATCATTTTGGGGTTATGCTTTAGAGGCGGCGCATTCACGTTGAATAGAGACCGTCAAAATCCGTTGAGCGGCGCCTTATGAGCTGTGGTTTGGCAAAGAAACCAAAGTTGTCGTTTCTTAAAGTTTGGGGCTGCGATGCTTATGTAAAGAAACTTCAGGATAAGCTCGAACCCAAATCGGAAAAATGTGTCTTCATAGGATACCCAAAGGAGACTGTGGGTACACCTTCTATCCCAGATCTGAAGGCAAGATTTTCGTTGCTAAATTCGGTCCTTTCTAGAAGGAGTTTCTCTCGAAAGAAGTGAGTGGGAGGAAAGTAGAACTTGATGAGATAACTGTATCTGCTCCCTTATTGGAAAGTAGTTCATCACAAGAAATGGTTCTGTGACAACTACACCAATTAGTGAGGAAACTAATGATGATGATCATGAAGCTTCGGATCAAGTTGCTCTTGAACCTCGTGGGTCGACGAGTAAAATACGCACCCGAGTGAATGCAGTAATCTTATTACGGAAGTCATGTTACTTGACCATGGCGAACCTACAAACTATGAAGAAGCGATGGTGAGCCCAGTTCAAAAAATGGCTGGAAACCATGAAATGCAGATGGGATCCATGTATGAGAACAAAGTATGGACTTTGGTTGACTTGCCCGATGATCGGCAAGCCATTGAAAATAAATGGATCTTTAAGAAGAAGGCGGCGCCGATGGTAATGCTGTCTACAAAGCTCGACTTGTTGCAAAGGTTTTCGACAAGTTCAAGGAGTTGACTACGATGAGACTTTCTCACCGTAGCGATGCTTAAGTCTGTCAGAATCATGTTAGCGATTGCCGCATTTTATGATTATGAAATTTGGCAAATGGATGTGCGCATTCTTGAATGGATTTCTAGAAGAAGAGTTGTATATGATGCAACGAGAAGGTTTTGTCGATCCAAAGGTGTGACAAAGTGTGCAAGCTCAGCGATCAATTTATAGTGCAGTGCAAGCCTCTCGGAGTTGGAATCGCTTTGATAATGTGATCAAAGCATATGGGTTTATCTGAGACTTTGAAGAAGCTGTATTTACAAGAAAGTGAGTGGGAGCTACTGGCATTTCTAATATTATATGTGGACGACATATTATTGATTGGAAATGATATAGAATTTCAGATAGCATAAAAGGATACTTGAATAAAAGTTTTCAATGAAAGACCTCGGTGAAGCTGCTTACATATTGGGCATCAAGATCTATAGAGATAGATCAAGGGCTTGATTGGACTTTCACAAAGCACATACCTTGATAAAGTTTGAAAAGGTTCAAAATGGATCAGAGCGAAAGGTTTTTACCTGTGTTACAAGGTGTAAGATTGAGTCGGACTCAATGCCCGACCACAGCAGAAGATAGAGAAAATGAAAGATGTTCCCTATGCTTGCCATAAAATATCATGTATGCAATGTGTACGGACACGGCGTATGCTTTTAGCTTGGCAGGGAAGGTACCAATAATCGAGTGGATCCTGGACAGCGGTCAAGAACATCTGAAATACCGAAAAGGACTAAGGATATGTTTCGTATATGGAGGTGACAAAGAGCTGGTCGTAAATGGTTACGTCGATGCAAGCTTTGACAACGATCCGAACGATTCTAAATGCATAAGCGGATCGTGTTTTATTAAGCAGTGGAGCTATCGGTTGGT
>JAHIAM010012187.1:0-19586 GCA_021605205.1 Aegilops longissima
AAGGCACAAATGCCACAAGAATACATCAACATCATACATGAGAACAACATCCGACTACGGATGAAACATAAGCGAAACTCAAGCGACATCCACCACCTGCTAGCCGGGCTGCCGACACAGAACCTATCCCACGATCGAAGAAGAAGCGGAAGAAGAACTCCAACCAGCAAACATCGCTCTCACGTCATGATCATCGCAAACCTGTACACACCTGGCTGGTGGTGTGTAATCATGAGCCACGAGGACTCAACAATCCCATTACCATGGGTATCAAGACTAGCAAAGCAATGGGAAAGGAAGGGGATAAAGTGGTGAGGTTGCAGCGGCGACTAAGCATATATGGTGGCTATCATCACGCAAATGAGGCGAGAAGAGAAACAAAGGCAGTCGTCAACTAGTAATGATCAAGAAGTGATCTGAACTCCTACTTACGTCAGACATAACCCGAAACCGTGTTCTCCTCTCGATCAACCCGAAAAGAGACACTCACGATTCACGCTACAGTTGGTGTATTTTAATTAAGATCAACGGGTTTTCTACAACGGACATTAACAAATTCCCATCGCCACATAACATGACACGGCTTTGAAAGTTTATACCTGCGGGGGTGTCCCAACAAGCCCATGATAAGCTCTCGCGATCAACGAAGAATATTCCTTCTCCCGGGAAGACCCGATCGAGTCTCGGAATCCGGCTACAAGACATTTCGTGATAATAAAACAAGACCAGCAAAGCCGCCCGATCGTGACAATCCCGATAGGAGCTGCACATATCTCGTTCTCGAGGCAACACGGATGAGACATCCTCAGGTAAAACCAAACCTCGAGTTGCCACGAGGGGCCCCTGATCTACTCGGTTCGGGCCAGCACTTAGAAGCACTGGTCGGGGGGGCTAAATAAAGATGACCCTTGGGTTAATTACTCCCAAGGGAAAAATAGGTGAGTGGTGAGGCAAATGGAAAAACCAATGTTGGGCCTTCTTTGGAAAAGTCTTATTCAAAGCGAACTGTCAAGGGGTCCCATAAATCACCCGACCGCGTTAGGGGCGCAAAATCCAGAACATAATACCGATATAGCGGAAACTAGAGGCGGCAAGAGTGGAACAAAACACCGGGCATAAGGCCGAGCCTTCCACCCTTTACCAAGTATATAGATGCATTAATTAAATAAGATATATTGTGATATCCCAACAAGTAAACATGTTCCAACAAGAACAACATCTCCATGTTCAAAAGGAACAAACTTCATCTTCACTGCAACTAACAAGCTATAAGAGGGCTGAGCAAGCGGTAACATAGCCAAACAACGGTTTGCTAGGAAGGGTGCAAAAGGTTAGAGGCTGACATGGCAATTTGGGATGGCTTGATAAGCAGGTAATGGGTAGCGCAGCATAGCGAAAAACGAGGCAACTAGCATAGCAATGATAGTAGTGAGATCCAGGGTAGCGGTCATCTTGCCTGAAATCCATAAGAAGAAGAACGAGTCCATGAAGAAGGCGAGCGGATGAAGCGAACCAAGCGTGAGCGAGCGAATCCTCACGATCATAGCGAAGCGAGGAACTAACAAGAAGAAGCACACAACATAGGTAAACACACCACACATGAACAAGACATGATGCACAACAAGCATGATGCATGACAAATCTAGATGAAGCTACTCATGGCAAGAGATGATGCAAACAAGAGCAACACATCAAAGCAAGTTTAAATGAGGTAGGAAACAACATAGAACAATTCGGTAAGTCCTCATATGCAAATTTCGAAATTGGTCCAGATCTGAATTAACCTTATGTTCAAGTTGTAAAACAGCAATTTAAGATGCACCACGATGATCTACGAAATTCTAGTCAAGTTACATATAAAGTTCATTAGATTGAGACTACGGCCTAGAAGATATGAGCAAAACAAGATAAACATGGCATTGATGCAAAATGCATACAAACATCAAAAAACACCTCAAAACAAGGGCAACATGATAATATGAAACTACATGCAAAATCAAGCAAGTTTCATATAGGGCACACTCAAAAGCGAACAGCAGTTCAACACATACACCTATACAAGTTATGGCAACAATCATCCAAAACAGCAACTAGGCATATTGCAAGCATCAAAACAATATGCTACAGCACTTAACATAATAACAAAAGGCATGGGCATGATGTACAGGTAAAGCATTACAAAACATGAACACTGAACTATCTCCGAAACAACTAGAACATGCTCAAAATGACATGGCAAGATTGCAAATAATAACAGTTTCAGACTTTAGAGAAATAACATCAGGTTGCAATGTTTAGAGCTATCAAACAACATGTTACAGGAACTTAACATGGCAAACAAAGGCATGGCATGAATCTACTCAAATCATAGAACAAAAGTCCTTTACTGACCATAAGCCAAAAGGATCGAGAAAATATGATGGCACCGTAAACATGGCAAGTTATATTACAGATTAGTACATGGCAGAAACAACAACAAGTAGGCATGTTGGTGAGCTTGAACCACTCACCACAGAGCAAAACATGGCATGGCAAGGCAACCAACAGTGAAGACATGGCATAGAAGCTATACATGGCAAGAACAACATCATAGCATACAAGGATCAACTACAACAACCTTGGCAAAATTGAATAACATGTAAACAACCTGCCAGGAAACATTTTATAGCAAAAGTAGAAACTCGATTGACTCAAGCTATGGCACTCCATAATTGCAAACAAGGGCATGGATGGATAAAGCAAGATATGTAGAACAAAACATCCTTACTGAAGTATCTCAAAATATGCATGGATCTCTCGTAGCATCAAGTTAACATGGCATCAAAATATCAGCTAAACAGAGGCTGAAATCAGCAACATCAGGAAGCCTACTTTGCATGCTTGTGCTAGTCACCACATAGATCACAAAAATACATGGCATACACCACTGGAAAGATGGCATGGCATATTACAAAACACATGTAGGACTCAAGTTCATAGGATGCACACATCAATCATGGCAAAAATGACAAAAGTGCATGTTACGATAAAAACGAAACTAACATCACATAGCACTCTTCAACAGCATTTCGGGCATCAAGATGAGCTCAAATGAAAATGATGCAATGGAATGAAATGATCTACTCTTGAGGCGAACATTTTGACATATTACACACACAAAACAGAGCAATATGCAGAGAGTTCGATGCAACGAAAATGCAACAAAATGTGCAACAATTTCAGGGACTTGGTGAAAATATCACCTCAGGAAAATCAACCGGGACGGAGGGATCCGGGAGCCTTGATACTGAGGAGACAGGGGACGAGGCGTTTGGTTCGAGGGACCAGTGGATCTAGTCCATCTTCTCCGGATCCGCCGGAGAAAGAACTCCAGCGAAACTCAATGGTGTTCAGCGATAATGAGGCATGGGGACCTTGAGATCAATGAGGAGGAAAGCCAGCTGAGAACCGCAGCCCGGAACTAGCCAACCCGGCTTGGCCAATCAGCGAAGCAAGCGAAGCCAAGCAAAAAGCCGTGAGCTGGAACCAACCTGCGCAGCCATGGCAGCCATCGCCCAGGAAGCCAGAAGCCAAGCCGAGTCAGTCATGAGGCTGTGGCTGTGTGAGCCGGGCCTTGACGTGGAAACTCGACCAGCGAGAGACCAATGTAACAACACTGTGCCTAACAGCAGCAGAAGCGCCCAGCGGTGAGCGGAGAACAGAACTCGTGGGGAGGCCTCGCTTCAGGCCTGGCTGTGTGAAGGCCGAAGGCTGCAGCCATGAGTGAAGAGCCATGTGACGAGCCTTGGTGTGGCAGCATGTCATGGAAGCAGTTGGGCAGAAGCGCGAGGCGGACATGTCCGCGGGATCGGGCGTGTCCGGCTCTTGAGATGAGACAAAGCTAGGGTTTGGGGAATAGACCCGCGAATTTGGGGAGGGGCTATAAATAGATTTAAGGAGCTAGGAGAGTCAAATGAGGTGCGGTTTTGACCTTGCGATCGTGATCGAATGACCGAAGCATGGAGGGAGTTTGCTGGGTTTTAGGCCACTTTGGAAGGGTGTTGGGCTGCAATGCAAAAGAAACTGCGGTTACCAGTTAACAGTTGGAGTACAAACGACTTCAAATGGCCTGAAACAACGTGAGCGGTCTACGGTGCTATACCAAGGCAACGACAAACCTCAGTCCATTCAAGACCGTTTAACACCCACACATGAAAAAGAGGTAAAAGAGGCGGGGAGACATAGGAGTGCGGATTGCAAAAGCGGACAACGGAAAATGCTCGGATGCATGAAGCGAACACGTATGCAAGATGAAATGCACATGATGACATGATAATAAATGCAGATGATGACATGGCAAGGTGCAACATAAACAAATGACATGGCAAAACTGAGCGAATAAGCAGCGGACACAGGCGCATCGAATCCAAAGGCGTTACAACACTCCTCCACTAACAAGAGATCTCGTCCGAGATCTTAGGACCGAACGGAAGAGAAAAGGAAGAAGAAACAAGAACTCAAGATAAGAAGCAAAGAATCGAGAGCACTCGATGAAGAAGAGAGCAGCGAGAATGGCAGATTCGAGAGCTCACGGAAAGTGATAGACTATGAAACCACTCGTTCTAACGAATTGGTTAGAATGAGAAAAAAAAGCGGATAAGATGAAAGGATTTTAGAAGCACACCGGTTGAAAATGGAAAGAATGGAAAAAGAACTTCACGAAATGGGATGGCACTTGTGAAATGAACAAAGCAATACCTCGGAAGAATTGAAAGAATGGAATGAAAAGAACTTAGAAGGAAGGATTGAGCGGAGTTGTTGAGAAAATCAACAACGAAAGAATACGATTGATGTGGACTTAAGGATAACATCTCAAAATTATGAGGTGATAACCGACCACAAGCGGAAAAGATTGAATAGCTGAGAAGAGCGAAGAAATGCAAAACTCCACTTCAAAAGAATCGAAGACTTAATTGCACTTGAGATGCAAGAAGAAAAGATACTTGAACTCCGTAACAAAATCTTGATGAGCTCTTGAAGAAATGAATTAAATCATGAAGAACCACCATGAAGAACTCCGGTAACAAAAGGATAAAGAGATAGAATGAAGGATGAAAGAATAAGATGAGCCTTGCGATGATTTAGATGAGGATCCGGCGAGATGGCGAGAAATTAATTGAACTCCGGAAAGAAAAGATGAAAAGACTTGGAACTAGAATTTATTCATTACGAACAAACTCCGAAGGAAAAGGATTAATCAACTTGAATGAAATAAGAATAAGATTTATTGTATGCTTTTCCTTCATCAAATTAAATTGATGACAAACAATGGATTTTGCAAACTACTTATTCTTCTTGAAAATGATTAAGAGACATAGCACAAAACTTGAGAAAGTCTTCATGAACCATTGGTAGGATTGAAAAGAACGAATGGATGAAATGATAATCAAAGAAAAAGAATCTTGAACGAACCACCGTGAAAAATTAGAAAAGCCCAAAGATACTTGAGGGAATTTAGATACAAGAGAGTGAAGAGATCATGAACTGATTAGAGGATACTTGAGCGAAGCACGGAAGAATATTGGGAGCGAGCGAAGGAGCACGAATATGGAATAATTGGAGAGCAATTTGAAAAACTTAGAACGAAGAAATATTCGAAAAGATGGCCTCCGGATGATCGAGAGAAAGCAACTCTGAAATACTCGGATGGATGAAAAGAATTACCGATGGAAACAATTAGATAGGATAGCATCGAGCTAGCACCATGAATCTCACAGGAGAGCAGACGAGATTTAAGAAACTCTACTTGATCTTCAAGATGACGATAAACACCACCAAAATCTACGAGATACTCGGGAGGATGAAAAGCAAAGAGGTTGAGCCAACAATGAAATGATTTGAAATTGATCTTGGAAAAGGCATCGGTGATGAAATTCATTCTTCGTCACACTTGAAAAGAATTGATAATAACTCGGGTGAATTAGAAGAGTCGGGTAAGATCACAGGAAAAGACACATGGGTTAGGGCCCTTGAAAAGAAACACCGTTGGAAAGGGATGTTGAACAGATAGATGATGCACGGAATAATTGAAATATTTGGTGATGTGACAACCTCGAATTAATTGGAACACGGGCGAATCTCTGAGATGTCTTGAACTCGGAATGATAAAGCTGGCGAGTGGCGAGCGAGCAGGAAAAATGCCGAAGGAAAGAATGTGATCAACCGAAAAAACTTGAATTGGATCCACGGAAAAAGAAAAAGGGATGAAGAATGACGAGCAGGCGAAATTCACGGTTAAAATAATTGAGGAAGGCGAAGAGGCTCCACGAATGAAATAGATGGTCGGGAGAGGCAAACTCCGGGAAGAAAAGGTGGGAGGCGGGGAAAACACAGAGCAACTTGGAAGGAAATCGGCGAAAATCTTGAAGAAAAACACGGTTGAAATCATTGAGGAAAGAAAGCAACGACTTATACGAGTAGGATGGATACTCGATTACGGACTCGGTTCGAGAGGAAGAAGGGAGGAGGGTGGGAAAAACAAGGACAACCGGACAAGGAAAAACAACGGCGTCGGAGGAAGAGCGAGATTGAACCCAAAGATGAAGAGGTCGAGTCGACTTGACAAAAATGCACGGATGAAAAGAGCTGCGGAACAACTACGGAAAACCAACTGCGTGATCCTAAAGAAAAATTTTGAAGGGAAGAGGTAATTCAAAACACCTCGTCAAGATTCCTTACGGAAGCGACGAAGGGCGGAGGGTAAAAAAGAAATCCTACTCTCGATATAACTAGACTCGAAAACAGTTTTCTTCTAGACTCAACTGCGGCCAAACTACACGATCAAACAAGGGGCTCCTAGGGTCGGTCGAGGCTCGATACCAACTTATCACGCCCAATATCGACCCTATCAAAAGAACTCGAAGGTCCCTGAGATAGACCCATATTGAAATGCTTTTGCAAGGTGGATATCATTACATCAACATTACATAATAGATGGGGATACATACATAAGGCACAAATGCCACAAGAATACATCAACCTCATACATGAGAACAACATCCGACTACGGATGAAACATAAACAAAACTCAAGCGACATCCACCTGCTAGCCAGGCTGCCGACACAGAACCTATCCCTGATCGAAGAAGAAGCGGAAGAAGAACTCCAACCAGCAAACATCGCTCTCACGTCATGATAATGCAAACCTGTACACTGCAAGCTGGTGGTGTAGTAATCTGTGAGCCACGAGGACTCAACAATCCCATTACCATGGGTATCAAGACTAGCAAAGCAATGGGAAAGGAAGGGGATAAAGTGGTGAGGTTGCAGCAGCGACTAAGCATATATGGTGGCTATCATGCATAAATGAGGCGAGAAGAGAAACAAAGGCAGTCGTCAACTAGTAATGATCAAGAAGTGATCTGAACTCCTACTTACGTCGGACATAACCCGAAACCGTGTTCTCCTCTCGATCAACCCGAAAAGAGACACTCACGATTCGCTACGGTTGGTGTATTTTAATTAAGATCAACCGGGTTTTCTACAACGGACATTAACAAATTCCCATCGCCACATAACATGACACGGCTTTGAAAGTTTATACCTGGGGTGTCCCAACAGCCCATGATAAGCTCTCGCGATCAGCGAAGAATATTCCTTCTCCCGGAAGACCGATCGATCTCGGAATCCGGCTACAAGACATTTGACGATAATAAAACAAGACCAAGCAAAGCCGCCCGATCTGCCGACAATCCCGATAGGAGCTGCACATATCTCGTTCTCGAGGCAACACGGATGAGACATCCTCGGGTAAAACCAAACCTCGAGTTGCCACGAGGGGCCCATGATCTACTCGGTTCGGACCAGCACTTAGAAGCCTTGGTCAGGGGGCTAAATAAAGATGACCCTTGGGTTAATTACTCCCAAGGGAAAAATAGGTGGTGGTGAGGCAAATGGAAAAACCAATGTTGGGCCTTCTTTGGAAAAGTCTTATTCAAAGCGAACTGTCAAGGGGTCCCATAAATCACCCGACAGCGTTAGGGACGCAAAATCCGGGAACATAATACCGATATGGCGGAAACTAGGGCGGCAAGAGTGGAACAAAACACGAGGCATAAGGCGAGCCTTCCACCCTTTACCAAGTATATAGATGCATTAATTAAATAAGATATATTGTGATATCCCAACAAGTAAACATGTTCAACAAGGAACAACATCTCCATGTTCAAAAGGAACAAACTTCATCTTCACCTGCAACTAACAACGCTATAAGAGGGCTGAGCAAAGCGGTAACATAGCCAAACAACGGTTTGCTAGGAAGGTGCAAAAGGTTAGAGGCTGACATGGCAATTTGGGATGGCTTGATAAGCAGGTAATGGGTAGCGCAGCATAGCGAAAAAACGAGGCAACTAGCATAGCAATGATAGTAGTGAGATCCAGGGTAGCGGTCATCTTGCCTGAAATCCATAAAAGTAAGAAAACGAGTCCATGAAGAAGACGAGCGGATGAAGCGAACCAAGCGTGAGCGAGCGAATCCTCACGATCATAGCAAGCAGGAACTAACAAGAAGAAGCACACAACATAGGTAAACACACCACACATGAACAAGACATGATGCACAACAAGCATGATGCATGACAAATCTAGATGAAGCTACTCATGGCAAGAGATGATGCAAACAAGAGCAACACATCAAGGCAAGTTTAAATGAGGCGGAAACAACATAGAACAATTCAGGTAAGTCCTCATATGCAAATTTCGAAATTGGTCCAGATCTGAATTAACCTTATGTTCAAGTTGTAAAACAGCAATTTAAGATGCACCACGATGATCTACGAAATTCTAGTCAAGTTACATATAAAGTTCATTAGATTGAGACTCTGCCTAGAAGATATGAGCAAAACAAGATAAACATGGCATTGATGCAAAATGCATACAAACATCAAGCAAACACCTCAAAACAAGGGGCAACATGATAATATGAAACTACATGCAAAATCAAGCAAGTTTCATATAGAGCACACTCAAAAGCAGACAGCAGTTCAACACATACACCCTATACAAGTTATGGCAACAATCTGTCCAAAACAGCAACTAGGCATATTGCAAGCATCAAAACAATATGCTACAGCACCTTAACATAATAACAAAAGGCATGGGCATGATGTACAGGTAAAGCATTACAAAACATGAACACTGAACTATCTCCGAAACAACTAGAACATGCTCAAAATGACATGGCAAGATTGCAAATAATAACAGTTTAGGACTTTAGCAGAAATAACATCAGGTTGCAATGTTTAGAGCTATCAAACAACATGTTACAGGAACTTAACATGGCAAACAAAGGCATGGCATGAATCTACTCAAATCATAGAACAAAAGTCCTTACTGACCATAAGCCAAAAGGATCAGAAAATATGATGGCACCACGTAAACATGGCAAGTTATATTACAGATTCGTACATGGCAGAAACAACAACAAGTAGGCATGTTGGTGAGCTTGAACCACTCACCACAAAGCAAAACATGGCATGGCAAGGCAACCAACAGTAAGAAGACATGGCATAGAAGCTATACATGGCAAGAACAACATCATAGCATACAAGGATCAACTACAACAACCTTGGCAAAATTGAATAACATGTAAACAACCTGCCAGGAAACATTTTATAGCAAAAGTAGAGCTCGATTGACTCAAGCTATGGCACTCCATAATTGCAAACAAGGGCATGGATGGATAAAGCAAGATATGTAGAACAAAACATCCTTACTGAAGTATCTCAAAATATGCATGGATCTCTCTGTAGCATCAAGTTAACATGGCATCAAAATATCAGCTAAACAGGGCTGAAATCAGCAACATCAGGAAGCCTACTTTGCATGCTTGTGCTAGTCACCACATAGATCACAAAAATACATGGCATACACCACTGGAAAGATGGCATGGCATATTACAAAACACATGTAGGACTCAAGTTCATAGGATGCACACATCAATCATGGCAAAAATGACAAAAGTGCATGTTACGATAAAAGCAGAAACTAACATCACATAGCACTCTTCCAACAGCATTTCGGGCATCAAGATGAGCTCAAATGAAAATGATGCAATGGAATGAAATGATCTACTCTTGAGCGAACATTTTGACATATTACACGCACAAAACAGAGCAATATGCAAGAGTTACGATGCAACGAAAATGCAACAAAATGTGCAACAATTTCAGGGACTTGGTGAAAATATCACCTCAGGAAAATCAACCGGGGGACGGAGGGATCCGGGGCGGCCTTGATACAGGAGCGAGGGGCGAGGCGTTTGGTTCGAGGACGGTGGATCTGAGTCCATCTTCTCCGGATCCGACCGGAGAAGAACTCCAGCGAAACTCGGTGATGTTCAGCGATGTGAGCCTTGAGAGGCCAGAGATCCAGCGGAGGCGAAGGCCTTGAGCCAGCAGGCCTAAGCCATGACCCGGCAGTAATCAGCGAAACAGAAGCGAAGCCAGAAGCCAGCCTTGGTGGAACAACAGCACCATGGTGGCCTTAGCCATGTGTGGCCTTGAGATGAGCCAAGCAGGCGATGTCAGAATGTATGTATGTGAAGCCGGGCCTTGGCGTGAGACTCAGCCAGCGAGACCCATGGCCATGATGACTCTGTGTGAAATGTGTGGCCAGCGGAGAAGCAAGGTGTGAGGAGGAGCTTCAGGCAGGCCAGGCGCTCAGGCAGTAGCGCCAGCCTCAGCTCTTATGTAGACCAGTGCACTCTGAGCAGACAGACATGAGGAGCCAGACAGCGTGATGGCAGCGCCATGTGTGGAAAGAGGTTAGGCCAGGCGGCAGGCGGACATGTCAGCGGGATCGAGACGTGTCAGCTCTGGGATGAGGAGACAGAAGCTAGGGTTTGGGGAATAGGCCATGAATTTGGAGGAGGGGCTATAAATAGATTTACAGGAGCTAGGAGAGTCAAATGAGGTGCGGTTTTCGGCCACTTGATCGTGATCGAGCGACCGAAGCATGGAGGGAGTTGCTGGGTTTTAGGCCACTTTGGAAGGGTGTTGGGCTGCAATGCAAAAGAGGCTTTTGCGGTTACCAGATTAACCGTTGGAGTACCAAGCGACTTCAAATGCACGAAACAACGACAGTGATCTACGGTGCTATGCCAAGGCAGCTTGACAAACCTCGGTCCATTCGAGACCGTTTAACACCCACATGAAAAAAGAGGTAAAAGCGCAGGGAGACATAGGAGTGCGGATTGCAAAGCGGACAACGAGGAAAATGCTCGGATGCATGAGGCGAACACGTATGCAAGATGAAATGCACATGATGACATGATAAAAATGCAGATGATGACATGGCAAGGTGCAACACGCAAGCAAATGACATAGCAAAGGCTGACGAATAAGCAGCGGACACAGGCGCATCGAATCAAGGGCGTTACAACACTCCTCCACTAACAAGAGATCTAGTCCGAGATCTTAGGACCGAACGGAAGAGAAAAAAGGAAAAGCGAAACAAGAACTCAAGATAAAGCAAAGAATCGAGAGCAATCGATAAGAAGAGAGAGCAGCGAGAATGGCGAGATTGAAAGCTCACGGAATCAGATAGACTATGAAACCACTCGTTCTAAGAATTGGTTAGAATGAAAAAAGCGGATAAAATGAAAGGATTTTAGAAGCACACGGTTGAAAATGGAAAGAATGGAAAAAGAACTACGAAATGGGATGGCACTTGGTGAAATGAACAAAGCAATACCTCGGAAGAATTGAAAGAATGGAATGAAAAGAACTTAGAAGGAAGGATTGAGCGGAGTTGTTGAGAAAATCAACAACGAAAGAATCACGATTGATGTGGACTTAAGGATAACATCTCAAAATTATGAGGTGATAACCGACCACAAGCGGAAAAGATTGAATAGCTGAGAAGAGCGAAGAAATGCAAAACTCCACTTCAAAAGAATCGAAGACTTAATTGCACTTGAGATGCAAGAAGAAAAGATACTTGAACTCCGCCAACAAAATCTTGATGAGCTCTTGAAGAAATGAATTAAATCATGAAGAACCACCATGAAGAACTCCGGTAACAAAGGATAAAGAGATAGAATGAAGGATGAAAGGAATAAGATGAGCCTTGCGATGATTTAGATGAGGGATCCGGCCGAGATGGCGAGAAATTAATTGAACTCCGGAAAAGAAAAGATGAAAATACTTGGAACTAGAATTTATTCATTACGAACAAACTCGAAGAAAAGGATTAATCAACTTGAATGAAATAAGAATAAGATTTAGTGTATGCTTTTCCTTCATCAAATTAAATTGATGACAAACAATGGATTTTGCAAACTACTTATTCTTCTTGAAAATGATTAAGGGAACATAGCACAAAACTTGAAAGTCTTCATGAACCATTGGTAGGATTGAAAAGAGCGAATGGATGAAATGATAATCAAAGAAAAAGAATCTTGAGCGAACCACCGTGAAAAATTAGAAAAGCCAAAAGATACTTGAGGAATTTAGATACAAGAGAGTGAAGAGATCATGAACTGATTAGAGGATACTTGAGCGAAGCACGGAAGAATATTGGGGCGAGCGAAGGGACACGAATATGGAATAATTGGAGAGCGAATTTGAAAAACTTAGAGCGAAGAAATATTCGAAAAAGATGGCCTCCGGATGATCGAGAGAAAGCAACTCTGAAATACTCGGATGGATGAAAAGAATTACCTGTTGGAAACAATTAGATAGGATAGCATCGAGCTAGCACGTGAATCTCACAGGAGAGCGGACGAGATTTAGAGAAACTCTACTTGATCTTCAAGGGCGACGATAAACACCACCAAAATCTCTGAGATACTCGGGAGGATGAAAGCGAAGAGGTTGAGCCAACAATGAAATGATTTGAAATTGATCTTGGAAAAGGCATCGGTGATGAAATTCATTCTTCGTCACACTTGAAAAGAATTGATAATAACTCGGGTGAATTAGAAGAGTCGGTAAGATCACAGGAAAAGACACGTGGGTTAGGGCCTTGAAAATAAACACCGTTGGAAAGGGATGTTGAACAGATAGATGATGCACGGAATAATTGAAATATTTGGTGATGTGACAACCTCGAATTAATTGGAACAGAGCGAATCTCTGAGATGTCTTGAACTCGGAATGATAAAGCTGGCGAGTGGCGAGCGAGCAAAGAAAACTGCCGAAGGAAAAGAATGTGATCAACCGAAAAAACTTGAATTGGATCCACGGAAAAGAAAAAGGGATGAAGAATGACGAGCAGGCGAGAATTCACGGTTAAAATAATTGAGGAAGGCGAAGAGGCTCCACGAATGAAATAGATGGTCGGGAGAGAGCAAACTCCGGGAAGAAAAGGGTGGGAGGCGGGAAAACACAGGCAACTTGGAAGGAAATCGCGAAAATCTTGAAGAGAAAAACACGGTTGAAATCATTGAGGAAAGAAAGCAACGACTTATGCAGTAGGATGGATACTCGATTCGGACTCTGGTTCGAGAGGAAGAAGGGAGGCGAATTGGGAAAAACAAGGACAACCGGACAAGGAAAATCAACAGCGTCGGAGGAAGAACGAGATTGAACCCAAAGATGAAGAGGTTGAGTCGACTTGACAAGAAATGCACGGATGAAAAGAGCTGCGGAACAACTACGGAAAACCAAGCTGCGTGATCCTAAAGAAAAATTTTGAAGGGAAGAGGGTAATTCAAAACACCTCGTCAAGATTCCTTACGGAAGCGAAGAAGCGAGAGGGTAAAAGAAATCCTACTCTCGATATAACTAGACTCGAAAACAGTTTTCTTCTAGACTCAAGCTGCGGCCAAACTACGATCAAACAAGGGGCTCCTAGGGTTGGTCGAGGCTCGATACCAACATCACGCCCAATATCGACCCTATCCAAAAGGAACTCGAAGGTCCCACCAAGGATAGACCCATATTGAAAGCGCTTTGCAAGGTGGATATCATTACATCAACATTACATAATAGATGGGGATACATACATAAGGCACAAATGCCACAGAATACATCAACCTCATACATGAGAACAACATCCGACTACGGATGAAACATAAACGAAACTCAAGCGACATCCACCACTTTAGCCAGGGCTGCCGACACTGGAACCTATCCCTGATCGAAGAAGAAGCGGAAGAAGAACTCCAACCAGCAAACATCTCTCTCACGAAAGGGTGGGTTTTTAAAAAAAGGGCAAAGGGAAAAGGGAAAACGCAAATTGGGGAAAACCGGGGAATTGGGAAATAGGAAAAAGGGGCAAAAACAAAAAAGCCAGGGGCCTTTCCCCTTTAAACAAAAAAAAGAAAAAAAAGGTAAACCCACGAAAAACATTCAAAAACAAACCAAAAACAAAAAATGGAAAAACCCAAAAAAACTTTCAAAAAGTAAAAGGGGAAACAAATTTAAACTTTGCAGGAAATTTGAAAAAGCAAAACGGGAATTTAATAGCAAAAAAAAAAGGGTTTATTCAAATTTCATGTAAAAAATTATTAGGGGGAAAAAAAAAGAGCAAAACGAACTGATTTGGAAAAAAAAAAAAAAAACCCAAAAAAACAACAAATAAAGAAATTAAAACAACAATTTCAAAACAAATCAAAAAGGGCAAAAAAATAAACCAACAAAATCAACAATTTAAAAAGGGAAAAAAAACAACAAAAACCCTATTAAAACAAATTAAAAAGAATCTATTCAAGTAAAACAAACAAAATTTAAAACACAAACAAGAAAAGTAAAATTAAAACAAATTGAATTTAGAAAAAAAAAATAAAATGGCAAATTGATAAAAGTTCAAAACAAAAAAAAAAAGGCAAATAAAAAACAAAAAAAAGCTTTTAAAACAAAAGGAAAAATTAAAAACAAAACCCTAAAAAAGTTTGGAAAATTAAAACACAATAAACATTTGGGATTTAACATCCCAAAACAAAAAAAAAAGGCATGGGAAAGAAAAACAACAAAAAAACATGAAACCCAAAAAAAAAATAAATAAAAAAACAAAAAAATTTTCAAAGGAACCGGTTTTTAAAATTAAAAAAAACAGGAAAAAGGAAAAAAACAAAATTTAAAAATTAAAAAAGCCTACACCAAAGAAAGGGGAAAAAACAAAAAAAAAATTAAAATTTAAAAGGGAAACCCGACCGGGTACACAAAAACAAAAAAAAAAAAAAAAAAAAAAAAAAGGGGGGGGGGGGGGGGGGGGGCATACACCACTGGAAAGATGGCATGGCATATTACAAAACACATGTAGGACTCAAGTTCATAGGATGCACACATCAATCATGGCAAAAATGACAAAAGTGCATGTTACGATAAACAGAAACTAACATCACATAGCACTCTTCAACAGCATTTCGGGCATCAAGATGAGCTCAAATGAAAATGATGCAATGGAATGAAATGATCTACTCTTGAGACGAACATTTTGACATATTACACACAAAACAGAGCAATATCAGAGATTCGATGCAGAAAATGCAACAAAATGTGCAACAATTTCAGGGACTTGGTGAAAATATCACCTCAGGAAAATCAACCGGGACGGAGGGATCGGGAGCCTTGAGTAGGACCAGGGGCGAGGCGTTTGGTTGGGGACCAGTGGATCTGTCCATCTTCTCCGGATCCGCCGGGAAGAACTCAGCGACTCGGGTGTTCAGCGATAATGAGGCCTGAGCCTTGAGATCCAGCGGAGGCGAAGCCGAGGCCTGGGCGGAGCTGGGAACCGGCGGAATCAGCGAGAACAAGCGAGCCGACGACAGTATGGGCTGAACCGCATGGCCCATGGCCTTGGGCAGGCCAAGCAAGTCAGTGAAATTGTGAGCCGGGCCAGCCAGGCGTGGAAACTCAGCCACGAGACCAATGTGTGAACTGGCAAGCAGCAATGGAGAACAGGCGTGAGGAGGAAGCTCAGGCGGTAGGCCTTCAGGCGCGGAGCCTTAACTCTTGAACGCCATGAGGCAGACGACATGGCGGAGAGATGGCGCCATGTGGAAGCAGTTGGGCCAGGCGCAGGCGGACATGTCCGGGGATCAGCGTGTCCGCTGGGATGAGGCAAGCTAGGGTTTGGAGAATAAGGCCGAATTTGAGGAGGGCTATAAATAGATTTAGGAGCTAGGAGAGTCAAATGAGGTCGGTTTTGACCAGATCGTGATCGACGACCAAACATGGAGGGGTTGCTGGGTTTTGGCCACTTTGGAAGGGTGTTGGGCTGCAATGCAAAAGGCTTTTCGGTTACATTAACCGTTGGAGTACCAACGACTTCAAATGCCAAAACGAAGCGATCTACGGTGCTATGCCAAGGCACGACAAACCTCGGTCCATTGAGACCGTTCTTACATGAAAAGAAGGTAAAAAAGCGGGGAGACATAAGTGCGGATTCAAAGCGGACAACAGGAAAATGCTCGGATGCATGAGGCGAACACGTATGCAAGATGAAATGCACATGATGACATGATAAAAATGAGATGATGACATGGCAAGGTGCAACCATAAACAAATGACATGGCAAAAGACGAATAGCAGGCGGAACACAGGCGCATCGAATCAAGGCGTTACAACACTCCTCCACTAACAAGAGATCTCGTCCGAGATCTTAGGACCGAACGGAAGAAAAAGGAAGAAGCGAAACAAGAACTCAAGATAAAAGCAAAGAATCGAGGCACTCGATAAGAAGAAGGAGCAGCGAGAATGGCGAGATTGAGCTCACGGAATCGATAGACTATGAAACCACTCGTTCTAACGAATGGTTAGAATGAAAAAAAGCGGATAAATGAAAGGATTTTAGAAACACGGTTGAAAATGGAAAGAATGGAAAAAGAACTTCCCGAAATGGGATGGCACTTGGCAAATGAACAAAGCAATACCTCCGGAAGAATTGAAAGAATGGAATGAAAAGAACTTAGAAGGAAGGATTGAGCGGAGTTGTTGAGAAAATCAACAACGAAAGAATCGATTGATGTGGACTTAAGGATAACATCTCAAAATTATGAGGTGATAACCGACCACAAGCGGAAAAGATTGAATAGCTGAGAAACGAAGAAATGCAAAACTCCACTTCAAAAGAATCGAAGACTTAATTGCACTGAGATGCGAAGAAAAGATACTTGAACTCCATAACAAAATCTTGATGAGCTCTTGAAGAAATGAATTAAATCATGAAGAACCACCATGAAGAACTCCGGTAACAAAGGATAAAGAGATAGAATGAAGGATGAAAGGAATAAGATGAGCCTTGCGATGATTTAGATGAGGATCCGACGAGATGGCGAGAAATTAATTGAACTCCGGAAAGAAAAGATGAAAAGACTTGGAACTAGAATTTATTCATTACGAACAAACTCCGAAGGAAAAGGATTAATCAACGAATGAAATAAGAATAAGATTTATTGTATGCTTTTCCTTCATCAAATTAAATTGATGACAAACAATGGATTTTGCAAACTACTTATTCTTCTTGAAAATGATTAAGGAACATAGCACAAAACTTGAGAAAGTCTTCATGAACCATTGGTAGGATTGAAAAGAGCGAATGGATGAAATGATAATCAAAGAAAAAGAATCTTGAGCGAACCACCGTGAAAAATTAGAAAAGCCAAAAGATACTTGAGGAATTTAGATACAAAGAGTGAAGAGATCATGAACTGATTAGAGGATACTTGAACAAAGCACGGAAGAATATTGAGGGCGAGCGAAGAACGAATATGGAATAATTGGAAGCAATTTGAAAAACTTAGAACGAAGAAATATTCGAAAAGATGGCCTCGGATGATCGAGGAAAGCAACTCTGAAATACTCGGATGGATGAAAAGAATTGAATGGAAACAATTAGATAGGATAGCATCGAGCTAGCACGAATCTCGGAGAAGCAGACAGATTTAAGAAAACTCTTGATCTTCAAGGTGACGATAAACACCACAAAATCTCGAGATACTCGGGAGGATGAAAGCGAAGGTTGAGCCAACAATGAAATGATTTGAAATTGATCTTGGAAAAAGCATCGTGATGAAATTCATTCTTCGTCACACTTGAAAAAATTGATAATAACTCCGGGTGAATTAGAAGAGTCGGGTAAGATCACAGGAAAAGACACATGGGTTAGGGCCGAAAAAAACACCGTTGGAAAGGGATGTTGAAGCAGATAGATGATGCGGAATAATTGAAATATTTGGTGATGTGACAACCTCGAATTAATTGGAACCGGACGAATCTCTGAGATGTCTTGAACTCGGAATGATAAAGCTGGCGAGTGGAGCGAGCAAAGAAACACCGAAGGAAAGAATGTGATCAACCGAAAAACTTGAATTGGATCCACGGAAAAAGAAAAAGGGATGAAGAATAATGAGCAGGCGAAATTCACGGTTAAAATAATTGAGGAAGGCGAAGAGGCTCCACAGAATGAAATAGATGGTCGGGAGAGAGCAAACTCCGGGAAGAAAAGGGTGGGAGGCGGAAAACCAGGCAACTTGGAAGGAAATCGGAAAATCTTGAAGAAAAACACGGTTGAAATCATTGAGGAAAAAAGCAACGACTTACTCAGTAGGATGGATACTCGATTCGGACTCGGTTCAGGAGGAAGAAGGAGGCGGGTGGGAAAAACAAGGACAACCGGACAAGGAAAAACATGACGTGAGGAAGAAGAGATTGAACCCAAAGATGAAGAGGTGAGTCGACTTGACAAGAAATGCACGGATGAAAAGAGCTGCGGAACAACTACGGAAAACCAACTGCGTGATCCTAAAGAAAAATTTTGAAGGGAAGAGGTAATTCAAAACACCTCGTCAAGATTCCTTACGAAGGCGGCGAAGGCGGGAGGTAAAAAATCCTACCTCGATATAACTAGACTCGAAAACAGTTTTCTTCTAGACTCAAGCTGCGGCCAAACTACGATCAAACAAAGGGGCTCCTAATTGATCGAGGCTCGATACCAACTTTCACGCCAATATCGACCCTATCAAAAGGAACTGAAGGTCCCACAAGGATAGACCAATATTGAAGCAGCTTTTGCAAGGTGGATATCATTACATCAACATTACATAATAGATGGGGATACATACATAAGGCACAAATGCCACAGAATACATCAACCTCATACATGAGAACAACATCCGACTCGGATGAAACATAAGAAACTCAAGCGACATCCACCACCTAGCCAGGCTGCCGAACAGGACCTATCCGAGAAGAAAAGCGGAAGAAGAACTCCAACCAGCAAACATCTCTCACGTCATGATAATGCAAACCTGACACTGCGTGGTGGGTAGTAATCTGTGAGCCACGAGGACTCACAATCCCATTACCATGGGTATCAAGACTAACAAAGCAATGGGAAAGGAAGGGGATAAAGTGGTGAGGTTGCAGCGACTAAGCATATATGGTGGCTATCATCATAAATGAGGCGAGAAGAGAAACAAAGGCAGTGCGTCAACTAGTAATGATCAGAAGTGATCTGAACTCCTACTTCGAGACATAACAAAGGTTCTCCTCTCGATCAACCCGAAAAAAGACACTCCCATTCCCTTTGGTTGGTGTATTTAATTAAGATCAACCGGGTTTTCTACCGGACATTAACAAATTTCGCCACATAACAAGGGACGG
>JAHIAM010012188.1:0-12394 GCA_021605205.1 Aegilops longissima
GCCTGAATTTGATCTCCTCACGTTGTGCTCGAAACTTCAAATCCACGACAGTGAGCTCGAAGAAGCTGGTACTTTCAAGGAATCAACCCAGGAAGGAGCAAGCCCAAAGAGAAGATCACGTTAACGGTAACATTCGGCGAGCTCAACTTCAACGAGCTGAGAGGTCACGTTTGGCGTCGGCGATTTCCTTTTGCCCTACAATGGCATACTTAGCGTCCGGCTTCGCCAAGTTCATGGCCATCTCTCATTATGCTTACAACCCTCCTCAAGATGCCCGGCCCGATAAGCGTCATTTCTGTCCATGGCGACAAAGATGCACTTATCTCGCCGACAAAATTCTGGGATCAGCAGCAGCAGACAGAATGTAAATACCCTTACGCTGAAGCTCCGGGGGAAGAAAGAAGACCACCAGGTAAAGCAAAACTCTATTGCCCTCTGGCCGCCCGCACCTCTTAGTCTTTGCGCTACCGTCGAGGCCTTTTCCATCGAGCTCCACCAGCGGGTGCAACAAGACAATGGCAGCTCCGCCGAAGACCAAGAAGGTGCCCGCAAGGGAGGGGCGGCTAGCGTGGTACCTTCACCGCCGATGCCACAGCTTGATCCCTAAATAGGAAGCCCATTTCGTTGCTTCCCTGGCAGGCGAATGTCGATGTGTTTGCATGGCAATCCATCGACATCCCAGGTGTTCCCAGGAAAGTAATTGAGCACCACCTAGCTGTCTGTCCTCACAGTGGCCCATCAAGCAAAAAGTTAGGAAGCAGGAGCGTGGGCGCCAAGAGTTCATAGCTGAAGAAATCAAGAAATTAGAAGCGACGCTTGGCTTGTCGGAGAATTCCCTCCACCCCCGTGGTTGGCCAATCCGGTGGTTATGCGCAAGGCTAATGGGAAATGGAGACTTTGTATTGACTTCAGAGATGTTAATAAAGCTTCCCAAAGACCCATTTCCTTACAGCGTATGTCGACCAGATTGTTGACTCCAGTGCTGGATGTGATCTGCTTTCATTTCTTGATGCATATTCAGAGATACTGTCGAATCTTCATGGCAGGAGAAGATGAAGAAAAACCGCATTCATTACACCATGTAACGCGTCTTGCTTTCGTGCGGATGCCTTTGGTTTGAAGAATACTGGTTCAATAACTTCGCAAGGGTAGTCCATGATGCCTTTGAAGCACAGATACCTGAAATGCAAAAGCCTACATGGATGACATAATTAATTGAGACAGGGACGAGCGACGACTGGTTCAGGATTTGGATGAAACATTTGCAAATCTGCTAAAGATCAACCTCAAGCTCAACCCCGAGAAGTGCGTGTTTGGAGTCCCCTCAGGCAAGCTTCTCGGGTTCTTTGTGTCTCATTAAGGAATTGAAGCCAATCCCAACAAGATCAAGGCCATTGAGCGGTTGAGAAGCACCAAAGTCGTGGCAAGGATGTCGAGAAAACTTGCGATTCATTAGCTACTCTCGGCAGGTTCATCTCTAAGTCCTTTGAAGCCGCGCCTGCCGTTTTCAAGATTTTGAAGCAGCAGGTCCAATGAAATGGACTCCGAGCGGAGGCTGCTGCAGGACTTGAAGGGATACCTGTCCTCCGCTCCAATACTTATCGCACCTAGGACACAAGAGAAGTTGCTGCTGTATATAGCGACCAATCAAGTGGTTAGTGCTGCGTTAGTAGCGGAGAGGGGGCGGATGATGAACGCACAGGCAGATTGCATCCAGCGACAGCAGGGGCTTCACCGTCAAGCTCTGGTCCCGACAAGAAAGACCAAGCGAGGGTTGCGACAAGATCGAGAAAAAGATGGTGCATCGCCCAGTCTACTTTGTCGGTTCCCTTCTGCGGGGGCTAGATCAAGGTACTCTGGTGTGCAAAAGATGCTTCGGCCTCCTCATGGCCTCGAAAGCTCGCCATTACTTCCAAGCACCGAGATAACGTTGTCACTCGCTTTCCGCTGAAGAGGATATTGCAAAATCCGAAGCAACAGGCAGGATTGTCGGTGGGCCTTTGGAACTATCAAGCTTTGGTTTCAAGTTGAAAGCACTTCAACTATCGAGCAGGGCATTAGCAGAATTTATAGCAGTGGGCGTAGCAAGATGAAGAGATTCGGAGGCGAGCATCCCGTCAAGGAGACAAATAAAGAGTGGCTGATGTACTTTGGCGGTGCCTTCTGCTGCAAAGGCGCCCGGTGCGGCGTGCTGCTTATCGCACCCACGGAGAGCACCTCAAGTACATATTCTAGATGCACTTTCCCAAGGAACAAGCGACAAATAATCTGCGAGTATGAAGGCTTGCTTGCGGTCTCGAGATTAGGTGGACCTTGGGATCAAGAAGCTCATTGTCGGGGGACTCGCAACTTGTCCTCCGCCAAGTAAATAAATATTATCGAGTCCGTTGATGGAAGCCTCACGTCGACGAAGTGAGGAAGCTGGAAGAACACTTTGAAGGCCTGCAAATGGAACACGTTCCAAGACGCGAGCGATATAGCTGATGGCCTCTCCAAATGTGCCGCACTTAAGTTACACAGTGGAACCAGGGATTTTTTGTGCTCAAGCTAACTCAATAACCGTAACACCATCAAGGCGAGAGACAAGAAGAAAATTGGTTTCGCGACTACTTTCCGGCAGGCTCCCTGAAGCCGCCGCCAAGAAGGTCCCCAAAACCAAGCAAAGTATCGCTGAGGAGCAGTATGCTCCGACAAACCATGCAGTTTGTATCGTTGAAGCAAAGCGCTCGACAAGTTTCGCTCGGCAAGCTTGCGGGGATCATCAACTCGGCGGACCCACAGGTTCTTGCCGAAGCTGATGTTCCCGCATGATGGATGAGCCTTTAGTCCTTGTTGTCGAGCCACGAGGCTCCGGCATGGGCACAGACAAATCGTCCATTTCCTAGACGGGAGAACTTCGAAGAGCAAGAAGAAGCGGAAAAAGTAGCCCGGCAGTCGGTATGTACCAGTTTGTTAACAACATCCTGAGAAGAAGACTCAGCGGTGTGAAATTGAAGTGTATTTGCGGGAAGATGGCGAAGCTGTTGGCGGAAGATACATGGAGGCATATGTGGTCACCACATTGGCGCAAGACACTGGCAAAGCTTTCCGGCAAGGATTCTTCGGCGAAGCCCTCCGGATGCAACCGCACAAGTAACCAAGTGTGAGCGTGCGGTTCCATTCAAACAGATACCAACCAGCTCAAGCTCTCCGGGCGATCCCTTTATCCTGGCCCTTCTCCGTGCGGGGCTCGACATCCTCGGCCCTTTCCCTCGCTCGGGGCTTTGATACTTGGTGCATAGCGTGACCTAGTTTGCCTTGCCGGGCGAGCAACGGACAAGCTAAGTTGCCAAAGTTTGAGCATTCGATTTTTTAAAGTTATTTTCCTTGAGACGCGCATTTTTTGGAAAACCTGCGTGAAGGAACCAAATCGTTAAACGGTGGCGCCCATACTGTTTTGAGTCCGCTCAACAACTTAGTGAGCTGCGGCTATCGCGACAAGGTGCTTGTCGGTGGCGACCCCGACGGCGCTGAAGTTCCGCTTTTCGGCCTTCCTGACAAGGGTGCTGCTGTTGGAAATATGCCCTAGAGGCAATAATAAAAGTGTTATTATTATATTTCTTTGTTCATGATGATTGTCTTTTATTCATGCTATAAGCTGTATTATCCGGAAATCGTGATACGTGTGAATACATAGACCATAACATGTCCCTAGTGAGCCTCTAGTTGACTAGCTCGTTGGTCACAGATAGTCATGGTTTCGACTATGGACATTGGATGTCATTGACAACGGGATCACATCATTAGGAGAATGATGTGATGGACAAGACAATCCTAAGCATAGCACAAGATCGTGTAGTTCGTTTTGCTAGAGCTTTTCCAATGTCAAGTATCTCTTCCTTAGACCATGAGATCGTGTAACTCCGGATACCGTAAGAGTGCTTTGGGTGTACCAAAGCGTCCTGGCTAATGGGTGACTATAAAGGTGCACTCGGTATCTCGAAAGTGTACATTGGGTTGACACGGATCGAGGCGGGATTTGTCCTCCGTTATGGGAGAGGTATCTCTGGGCCCTTTCGGTAATGCATCATCATAATGAGCTCAAAGTGACTAAGTGGTTAGTCACGGGATCATGCATTCTGATGAGTAAAGTGACTTGCGTAACAAGACTGAACAAGGTATTGGGATACCGGCGATCGAGTCTCGGGCAAATAATCCGATTGACAAAGGGAATTGTATCTGGGTTTGATTGAATCCTCGACATCGTGGTTCATCCGATGAGATCATCGAGGAGTATGTAGGGCCAACATGGGTATCAGATCCCTTGTTGGTTATTGACCCGGAGAGCATCTGGGTATTCGCATATCTCCAACCCGTGGGTCTACACATAAGGTTGGTGATGCTAGGGTTGTAGAGATATTAGTATGCAGTAACCCGAAAGTTGTTGGTCCGGATGAGATCCGGACGTCATGAGGAGTTCGGAATGGTCGGAAAGATTTATATATAGGAAGTCAGTTTGGCCAGGAAAGTTTTGGGGTCACGGTTTTTCTGGGACCACGGAAAGGTCGGGGTCCACCAGTGGGGCCACCTATCCGGGAGGGCCCATGGGCTGGTGGCGTGGGAACAGCCCTGGTGGGTGGTGCCCCACCCAAGGGCCCGGCGCCTGGGTTTGGAAACCCTGGGGACCGTTGCCCAGAGGGCATCGCCCCCCTCTGGTTGGAAACCCTAGGGGCGTTGCCCCCGAGGGCATGCGCCCCCATTTAAACCTAAGGGGCCGTTGCCCGGGGCCGCCCCCCCATCTAGATGGGATCTCCAAGGGGCATCGCCCTAGCCCTATATAAGTGGAGGGAGGAAGGCGGAAGACCCGCATCTTGGCACCCCTTTCCCCTTGCTACACCTCCTCCTGCGGGCCTTGGCGGCCTGCGGGATCCTGCCATCCACCCGCCGTCGTGCTGCTGGATCTTCATCAACCTCTCCTTCCCCTTGCTGGATCAAAAAGGAGGCGTCCGCTGACCGTCGTGTGTTGAGCGGGAGGTGCCGTCCGTTCGGCGCTAGGATCTCCGGTTGATTGGATCGGCGTGTACAACTACCTCAACCCGTTCTTTTGAGCGCTTCGCTATAATCTACAAAGTGGTATGTAGATGCATCTCCCATTTCGTTGCTTAGATGAACTCATAGATGGATCTTGGTGAAACCGTAGGAAAAATTTTAATTTTAAGCGTTCCCCAACGGTGGCATCATGAGCTAGGTCTATCGTGGTTCTCTATTGCAGGTAGAACACAATTTAGTTGTGGGCGTGGATCTTGTCAATTTTCCACTACTAGTCTTATCTTGCTTCCGGCGGTATTGTGGGATGGGCGGCCCGGACCAACCTTACGTGCGCTTACGTGAGACCGGTTCCCCGACTAACATGCACTAGTTGCATAAGGTGGCTGGCGGTGTCTTCTCTCCTACTTTAGTTGGGCGGATTCGATGAAAAGGGTCCTTATGAAGGGTAAATAGAAGTTGACAAGATCACGTTGTGGTTATTAAATGGTAAAGCGTTCTTGCTAGAACCCAATTGCAGCCACGTAAAAGATGCAACAACAATTAGGGGCGTCTAACTTGTTTTGCAGCAATTGTCATGTGATGTGATATGGCCAAGTTGTGATGAATGATGAATGACATATTGTGATGTATGAGATCATGTTCTTGTAATAGGAATCACGACTTGCATGTCGATGAGTATGACAACGGCAGGAACCATAGGAGTTGTCTTTATTTTGTATGACCTGCGTGTCATTGAAGGCATCATGTAAATTACTTTACTTTATTGCTAAGCCGTTAGCCATAGAAGTAGAAGTAGTCGTTGGCGTGACAACTTCATGGAGGCACAATGATGGAGATCATGATGATGGAGATCATGGTGTCATGCGGTGACAAAATGATCATGGAGCCCAAGATGGAGATCAATGGAGTTTTATGATATTGGCCATATCATGTCACTACTATATAATTGCATGTGATGTTTATTATGTTTATACATCTTGTTTACTTAGAGCGCGGTAGTAAATAAGATGATCCCACAACAATTTCAAAAGTGTTTCCCTAATTGCACCGTTGCTAAAGTTAAGTAACTTCTAAGCACCACGTGATGATCGGGTGTGATGGATTCTTACGTTCACATACAAGGTGTAAGACAGATTTACACCAAAAACACTTAGGGTTTTAACTTGGCGAGCCTAGCATTACAGACATGGCCTCGGAACACGGAGACCGAAAAATCGAACCCGAGCTATAGAAATCGATCAACATGAGAATGTTCACCGATGATGACTAGTCCGTCTCACGTGATGATCGGACCACGGCCTAGTCGACTCGGATCGTGTAACACTTAGATGACTAGAGGGATGTCTAATCTGGTGGGAGTTCATAATTTGATTAGATGAACTTAATTATCATGAACTTAGTCTAAAACTTTTGAATGAATGTCTTGTAGATCAAATGGCCAGCGCTCATTCAACTTGAACTTCAGCGTTCCTAGAAAACCAAGCTGAAAGATGGACAACTTTACGGACTGGGTCCGGAACTTGAGATCATCCTCATAGCTGCCGAAACAATATGTCCTAGAAGGACCGCTAGGTGGCGCTCCGTCCGGAAGAACCAAGACATTATGAATGCTTGGCAGTCTCTCTTGATGATTACTCCCTCGTTCGGTGCGGCATGCTTTACAGCTTAGAACCGGGGCTCCAAAAGCGTTTTGAGCATCCGAGCATATGAGATGTTAGGAGCTGAAACTTGTTTTCCAAGCTCACGCCGGTCGAGAATATGACATCTCCGACAAGTTCTATAGTTGTAAGATGGAGGAAAACAGTTACTTCGGTGAGCACATTCTTAAGATTGGGTTGCCAAAGTATGACCCTGAATATTAACCTCCGATGGGCGGTCATTGGCAGAATCCTCCGATCGCTCCCCCAAGCTACAAGAGCTTTGTGATGAACTACAACATGCAGGGATGGTAAAGACCATTCTGAAGTTTTCTATCTTTGAAGTCAGCGAGGTTGAAATCAAGAAAGAACATCAAGTGTTGATGGTCAATAAGACCACTAAGTTCAAGAAGGGCAAGGGCAAGAAGAACTTCAAGAAGGGTGACAAGGAGGTTGCCCCGGTAAGCAAGTTGCGGGAAGAAGTCAAAGAATGGACCCAAACCAGGCCAGTGCTTTTATTGCAAGGGGGGGTCCTTTGGAAGGGAACCCCAAATACTTAGCGGACAAGAAGGGGCAACACCAAAGGTATATTTGATATACATGTAATTGATGTGTACTTTACGGTACTCATAGTAACTCCTGGGTATTTGATACCGGTGCCGTTGCTCATATTTGTAACTCACGGGAGCTGCGGAATAAGCGGAGGCGGCAAAGGGCGAGGTGACGATGCGGCGTCGGGAATGGTTCAGTCGATGTGATGCCGTCGGCATGCTACCTCTTCATTTACCTAGAATTAGTTTGAACCTTAATAATTGTTATTTGGTGCCAAGTTTGAGCATGAATATTGTATCGGATCTCGTTTAATCGAGATGGCTACTCATTTAAATCCGAGAATAATGGTTGTTCTATTTATATGGAGATATGTTTTATGGTCATGCTGGGTCAATGGTTTATTCTTAATGAATCTCGGCGTAGTATTACACATGTTTTAGCGTGAATACCAAAAGATGTAAAGTTGATAACGGTAGTCCCACATACTTGTGGCCTTGTTAGTCACATTGGTGTCAAAGGCATGAAGAAGCTCCATCTTGATGGACTTTTGGGTCTCTAGATTATGAATCATTTGACACATGGAACCATGCCTCATGGGAAGATGACCAAGACTCCGTTCTCCGGAACAATGGGCGAGCAACCAACTTGTTGGAAATCATACATACCGATGTGTGGGTCCTGAGGGTTGAGGCCTGGGAGGATATCGTTATGTTCTCACTCTCAGGATGACTTGAGTAGATATGGGTATGTCTACTTGATGAAACACAAATTCTGAGACCTTTGAAAGGTTCAAAAATTTCAGAATGAAGTAGAGAATCAACGTGACGAAAGATAAAATTCTTACGATCGGATTGGAGGGAGAATATTTAAGTCACGAATTTGGTACCACTTAAGAAAATGTGGAATCGTTTCACAACTAACGCCGCTGGAACACCTCGGTAAGGGTGGTGTCGAATGTTTCCACTCTATTGGATATGGTGCGGTCTATGATGTCTCTTACCGATTTACGCTATCATTTTGGGGATCGCTCTAGAGACAGCTACATTCACTTTAAATAGGGCACCGTCTAAGTCCGTTGAGGCCACCGTATGAATTATGGTTTGGGAAGAAACCTATTCGTTTTCTAAAAGTTTGGGGATCGATGCTTATGTCAAAAACTTCAACAAAGCTCAACCCAAATCGGAAAAATCGTCTTCATAGGATACCCTAAGGAAACCGTAGGGTATACCTTCTATAAAATCCGAGGCAAGATCTTTGTTGCCAAAAACGGATCCTTTCGGAAAAAGTTTCTCCGGAAAGAAGTAAGTGGGAGGAAAGTAGAACTTCGATGAAGTACTACCTCTTGAACAGGATAGTAGTGCAGCTCAGGAAAATGTTCTGTGATGCCTACACCAGGAAGAGGAAATTCATGATGATGATCAAGGTACTTGGATCAAGTTGCTACTAAACTTTGGGTCCACTAGGAACGTTCCGCACAGTGACCCGATTCTACAAAGTGGTATGTAGATGCATCTCCCATGACTTCGTTGCTTAGATGAACTCATAGATGGATCTTGGTGAAACCGTGGAAAAATTTTAATTTTTAGCGTTTCCCAATGGCATCATGAGCTAGGTCTATCGTAGTTCTCTTTGCGAGTAGAACACAATTTAGTTGTGGGCGTGGATCTTGTCAATTTTTGCCCTACTAGTCTTATCTTGCTTCCGGGTATTGTGGGATGGGGCGGACCAACCTTACGTGCGCATGAGACGTTCCACCGACTAACATGCACTAGTTGCATAAGGTGGCTGGCGGGTGTTGTCTCTCCTACTTTAGTTGGGCGGATTCGATGAAAAGGGTCCTTATGAAGGGTAAATAGAAGTTGACAAGATCACGTTGTGGTTTTGTAGGTAAAACGTTCTTGCTAGAACCCAATTGCAGCCACGTAAAAGATGCAACAACAATTGAGGGCGTCTAACTTGTTTTTGCACAATTTCATGTGATGTGATATGGCCAAGTTGTGATGAATGATGAATGACATATTGTGATGTATGAGATCATGTTCTTGTAATAGGAATCACGACTTGCGTATGAAGTATGACAACCGGAACCATAGGAGTTGTCTTTATTTTGTATGACTGCGTGTTTGAAGAGCCCAATGTAATTACTTTACTTTATTGCTAACCGTTAGCCATAGAAGTAGAAGTTCGTTGGCGTGACAACTTCATGGAGGCACAATGATGGAGATCATGGATGGAATCATGGTGTCATGCGGTGACAAATGATCATGGAGCCCGAAGATGGAGATCAATGGAGTTTTATGATATTGGCCATATCATGTCACTACTATATAATTGCATGTGATGTTTATTATGTTTATAATCTTGTTTACTTAGAGCGCGGTAGTAAATAAGATGATCCTTAAACAATTTCAAAGTGTTTCCCTAACTTGCACGTTGCTAAAGTTAAATACTTCTAAACCACGTGATGGTGTGATGGATTCTTCGTTCACATACGAATTGTAAGACAGATTTACACGAAAACACTTAGGGTTAACTGGAGCCTAGCATTTGGACATGGCCTCGGAACACGGAGACGAAAGGTCGAACACGAGTCTATAGAAATCGATCAACATGAGAATGTTCACCGATGATGACTAGTCCGTCTCACGTGATGATCGGACGGCCTGTCACTGGATCGTTAACACAGATGACTAGAGGATGTCTAATCTGGTGGGAGTTCATAATTTGATTAGATGAACTTAATTATCATGAACTTAGTCTAAAACTTTTGAATGAATGTCTTGTAGATCAAATGGCCAGCTCATTCAACTTGAACTTCAGCGTTCCTAGAAAAAAGCTGAAAGATGGGGCAGCAACTTCTATGGGTCCGGAACTTGAGATCATCCTCATAGCTGCCGGAAACAATATGTCCTAGAAGGACCGCTAGGTGGGCTCCGTCCCGGGAACCAAGACATTATGAATGCTTGGCAGTCTTCTTGATGATTACTCCCTCGTTCGTCGGCATGCTTTGACTTAGAACCGGGGCTCCAAAGCGTTTTGAGCATCACGGAGCATATGAGATGTTAGGAGCTGAAACTTGTTTTCAAGCTCACGCCGGTGAAGATATGACATCTCCGACAAGTTCTATAGTTGTAAGATGGGAAAAAGTTACTCGGTGGCACATTTAAGTTGGGTTACCCGTATGACCCACTGAATATTAACCTCCACGAGGCGGTCATTGGAGAATCCTCGTCGCTCCACCAAGCTACAAGAGCTTTGTGATGAACTACAAATCAGGGGATGGTAAAGACCATTCGAAGTTTCTCTATCTTTGAAGTCAGCGAGGTTGAAATCAAGAAAGAACATCAAGTGTTGATGGTCAATAAGACCACTAAGTTCAAGAAGGGCAAGGGCAAGAAGAACTTCAAGAAGGACGGCAAGGAGGTTGCCGCCCGTAAGCAAGTTGCCGGAAGAAGTCAAAGAATGGACCCAAACCCGAGACCAGTGCTTTTATTGCAAGGAGGGTCATCGAAGCGGAACTGCCCCAAATACTTAGCGGACAAGAAGGCGCAACACCAAAGGTATATTTGATATACATGTAATTGATGTGTACTTACCAAGACTCATAGTAACTCCTGGGTATTTGATACCGTGCCGTTGCTCATATTTGTAACTCAGCAGAGAGCTGCGGAATAAGCGGAGACGGCAAAGGACGAGGTGACGGCGCGTCGGGAATGGTTCCAGTCGATGTGATCGCCGTCGCATGCTACCTCTTCATTTACCTACGAGATTAGTTATGAACCTTAATAATTGTTATTTGGTGCCAAGTTTGAGCATGAATATTGTATCTGGATCTCGCTTAATGCGAGATGGCTACTCATTTAAATCCGAGAATAATGGTTGTTCTATTTATATGAGAGATATGTTTTATGGTCATGCTCCGATGGTCAATGGTTTATTCTTAATGAATCTCGGTAGTATTACACATGTTTATAGCGTGAATACCAAAAGATGTAAAGTTGATAACGTAGTCCCACATACTTGTGGCACTTCCGCCTTGGTCACATTGGTGTCAAGCTTATGAAGAAGCTCCATGCTGATGGACTTTGGAGTCTCTAGATTATGAATCATTTGACACATGCGAACCATGCCTCATGGGTAAGATGACCAAGACTCCGTTCTCGGAACAATGGAGCGAGCAACCAACTTGTTGGAAATCATACATACCGATGTGTGGTCCAATGAGTGTTGAGGCTCATGGAGGATATCGTTATGTTCTCACTCTCACGAGATGACTTGAGTAGATATGGGTATGTCTACTTGATGAAACACAAGTCTGAGACCTTTGAAAGGTTCAAAGAATTTCAGAATGAAGTAGAGAATCAACGTGACGAAAGATAAAATTCTTACGATCGATCGTGGAGGAGAATATTTAAGTCACGAATTTGGTACACACTTAAGAAAATGTGGAATCGTTTCACAACTAACGCCCTGAACACCTCAAGCAGAACGGTGTGTCCGAAGTCGAATCGCACTCTATTGGATATGGTGCGGTCTATGATGTCTCTACCGATTTACCGCTATCATTTTGGGGATACGCCTAGAGACAGCTACATTCACTTTAAATAGGGCACCGCTAAGTCCGTTGAGACGACACCGTATGAATTATGGTTTGGGAAGAAACCTAAGCTGTCGTTTCTAAAAGTTTGGGGATGCGATGCTTATGTCAAGAAACTTCAACCTGAAAAGCTCGAACCCAAGTCGGAAAAATGCGTCTTCATAGGATACCCTAAGGAAACCGTAGGGTATACCTTCTACTTAAGATCCGAGGGCAAGATCTTTGTTGCCAAGAACGGATCCTTTCGGAAAAGAGTTTCTCTCGAGAAGAAGTAAGGGAGGAAAGTAGAACTCGATGAAGTACTACCTCTTGAACAGGATAGTAGTGCAGCTCAGGAAAATGTTCCTGTGATGCCTACACCAACTGAAGAGGAAATTCATGATGATGATCAAGGTACTTCGGATCAAGTTGCTACTAAACTTCGTAGGTCCACTAGGACACGTTCCGCACGCAGTGAGTCGGCAACCCTGTCTTGGAAATCATGTTGTTAGACAACAATGAACCTTCGAACTATGAAGAAGCGATGGCGGGCCCAGATTCCAACAAATGGCTAGAAGCCATGAAGTCGAGATAGAATCCA
>JAHIAM010012191.1:0-12788 GCA_021605205.1 Aegilops longissima
TTTTTTTTTTTTTTTTTTTTTTTTTTTTTTTTTTTTTTTTTTTTTTTTTTTTTTTTTTTTTTTTTTTTTTTTTTTTTTTTTTTTTTTTTTTTTTTTTTTTTTTTTTTTTTTTTTTTTTTTTTTTTTTTTTTTTTTTTTTTTTTTTTTTTTTTTTTTTTTTTTTTTTTTTTTTTTTTTTTTTTTTTTTTTTTTTTTTTTTTTTTTTTTTTTTTTTTTTTTTTTTTTTTTTTTTTTTTTTTTTTTTTTTTTTTTTTTTTTTTTTTTTTTTTTTTTTTTTTTTTTTTTTTTTTTTTTTTTTTTTTTTTTTTTTTTTGTTGACATTTCCGTTTGGTCCAAATGATTTGGGTTTGCCAATTTTTCTTTGGGTCCTTATTCAGTTCTCCATTTCTGATATACCCATTTGGGGTCTGGTGTTCATACTACCGTGGTTCGTTCGTGTCACCTAGGTGCGTCGTTGTCACATATGTTGGGCCACGCTATTACATCCTACGGTTTCGTCCCACAATTCATTGGGTTCCCCATTGGACTTCTCACGTTTGCTCCGTTTCTGTTTACCCAATTTGTCGGTGTTCTACGATTTGCATTTTTTCTTACTACATTTGGGTTGATTTCGATGCACCATGGTTGTTCGTGTTCATGTCACCAATTTCGTTTGGTCCGTCATGCACTATTACTCATAGTTTTGTGTCCCGAGTTGATTTTTATGATTGCGATCCCAAGGGTGCGTTTATGTGTGATCGTCAACAATCGTAGTTTGGTGATCTGGCCGTTTAGTGGACTATTACTCCCTGTTTGGGCTCCAAATCGATTTCCATGGTTGTTGAACCACAGGTGTGGTTACGTGTTGGTCGTCAAGACTCGTAGTTTGGGCGGTTCGGCCCATTTCTTGAACTATTACTCACTATTTTGGGGTCCTAGAGTGATTTCCACGATTGACTAACCACGAAGTGCGTTTACGTGTCCGTCGTCAACCCTCGCAATTTGGTCGATTCTGGTCCGTTTGATGCACTATTACTCAAGTTTTGGGGTCCCAAGCGATTTTCATGATTCGATCCCTACGGTGCGTTACGTGTCGGTCATCAATAATGGCAGTTTGGGCGATTCTGGCCCGTTTATTGACTATTACTCACGTTTTCAGCTCCCAAGCAATTTCCATGGTTGTTCAACCCAAGGTGTCTTCGTGTTGGTCGTCAAACTGCGATTTGGCGATTTGCCCTTTCTTTGACTATTACTCACTATTTTGGGGTCCGGGTGATTCTCGATTGGGAACCCATGGGTGTGTTTACGTGTCAATCGTGACACTTCATAATTTATCGATTCTGGTCGTCGATGCACTATTACTCATAGTTTTGTGTCCGGTGATTTTCATGATTGGCGATCCCAAGGTGCGTTTATGTGATCGTTAACAATCGTAGTTTAGTGGATTCTGGCCCGTTGTGGACTATTACCCCGTTTGGGCTCCCAAATCGATTTCCATGGTTGTTGAACCACAGGTGTGGTTACGTGTTGTCGTCAAGACTGTAGTTTGGGCGGTTCGGCCCATTTCTTGAACTATTACTCACTATTTTGGGGTCCTAGAGTGATTTCCACGATTGACTAACCGGTGCGTTTACGTGTCCGTCGTAACCCTCGCAATTTTGGTGGATTCGGTCCGTTTGATGCACTATTACTCACGTTTTGGGGTCCCAGCGATTTTCGATTGGCGATCCCTACGGTGGTTTGTCGGTCATCAATAATGGCGGTTTGGGCGATTCTGGCCCGTTTATTGGACTATACTCACGTTTTCAGCTCCCAAAGCAATTTCCATGGTTGTTCAACCCCAAGGTGTTCTTACGTGTTGGTCGTCAAGACTCTGATTTGGCGTTCGGCCGTTTCTTTGACTATTACTCACTATTTTGGGGTCCGGGTGATTTCCGATTGGAACCCAGGGTGTTTACGTGTCAATCGTGAACACTTTCGCAATTTTAGTCGATTCTGGTCGTCGTGCACTATTACTCATAGTTTTGTGTCCAGTGATTTTCATGATTGCGATCCCAAGGTGCGTTTATGTGCGTGTCAACAATCTAGTTTGGGTGATTCGCCCGTTGTGGACATTACTCCCGTTTGGGCTCCCAAATCGATTTCCATGGTTGTTGAACCACAAGGTGTGGTTACGTGTTGGTCGTCAAGACTGTAGTTTGGGCAGTTCGGCCCATTTCTTGAACTATACTCACTATTTTGGGGTCCTAGAGTGATTTCCGATTGACTAACCAGTGCGTTCGTGTCGTCGTAACCCTCGCAATTTTGTGGATCTGGTCCGTTTGATGCACTATTACTCACGTTTGGGGTCCCAGCGATTTTCATGATTGTGATCCCTACGGTGCGTTTACGTGTCGGTCATCAATAATGGCGATTTGGGCGATTCGCCCGTTTATTGGACTATTACTCACGTTTTCAGCTCCCAAAGCAATTTCCATGGTTGTTCAACCCCAAGGTGTGCTTACGTGTTGGTCATCAAGACTATGATTTGGCGTTCTGGCCCGTTTCTTTGACTATTACTCACTATTTTGGGGTCCGGTGATTTCTCGATTGCGAACCCATGGGTGTGTTCGTGTCAATCGTGAACACTCGCAATTTGTCGATTCGGTCCGTCGATGCACTATTACTCATAGTTTTGTGTCCCGGTGATTTTATGATTGCGATCCCAAGGGTGCGTTTATGTGATCGTCAACAATCTAGTTTGGGTGATCGGCCGTTTAGTGGACTATTACTCCCGTTTGGGCTCCCAAATCGATTTCCATGGTTGTTGAACCACAAGGTGTGGTTACGTGTTGTCGTCAAGTCTCGTAGTTTGGGCGGTTCGGCCCATTTCTTGAACTATTACTCACTATTTTGGGGTCCTAGAGTGATTTCCGATTGACTAACCGAGTGCGTTTCGTGTCCGTCGTCAACCCTCGCAATTTTGGTGATTCGGTCCGTTTGATGCACTATTACTCACAGTTTTGGGGTCTGGCGATTTTCATGATTGGCGATCCCTACGGTGCGTTTACGTGTCGGTCATCAATAATGGCAGTTTGGGCGATTCGGCCCGTTTATTGGACTATTACTCACGTTTCAGCTCCCAAAGAATTTCCATGGTTGTTCAACCCAAGGTGGCTTCGTGTTGGTCTCAAGACTACGATTTTGGTTCGGCCCTTTCTTTGACTATTACTCACTATTTTGGGGTCGAGTGATTTCACGATTGCGAACCCATGGGTGTGTTTACGTGTCAATCGTGAACACTTCAATTTATCGATTCGGTCCGTCGATGCACTTACTCATAGTTTGTGTCCCGGTGATTTTATGATTGGCGATCCAAGGTGCGTTTGTGCATTAACAATTGTTGGTGATCGGCCCGTTGTGGACTATTACCCCGTTTGGCTCCAAATGATTTCCATGGTTGTTGAACCACAGGTGTGGTTACGTGTTGAGTCGTCAAGACTTCGTAGTTTGGGCGGTTCGGCCCATTTCTTGAACTATTACTCACTATTTTGGGGTCCTAGAGTGATTTCCACGATGACTAACCCGAGTGCGTTCACGTGTCCGTCGTCAACCCTCGCAATTTTGGTGATTCTGGTCCGTTTGATGCACTATTACTCACAGTTTTGGGGTCCCAGCGATTTTCATGATTAGCGATCCCTACGGTGCGTTTACGTGTCGGTCATCAATAATGGCAGTTTGGGCGATTCGGCCCGTTTATTGGACTATTACTCACGTTTTCAGCTCCCAAAGTAATTTCCATGGTTGTTCAACCCCAAGGTGTGCTTACGTGTTGGTCGTCAAGACTACGTTTTGGCGGTTCGGCCCATTTCTTTGACTATTACTCACTATTTTGGGGTCGGGTGATTTCGATTGCGAACCCATGGGTGTGTTTACGTGTCAATCGTGAACACTAATTTAATCGATTCTGGTCCGTCGATGCACTATACTCATAGTTTTGTGTCCAGTGATTTTCATGATTGGCGATCCCAAGGTGCGTTTATGTGTCGGTCATTAACAATACGTAGTTTGGGTCGATTCTGGCCCGTTTAGTGGACTATTACCCCGTTTTGGGCTCCCAAATCGATTTCCATGGTTGTTGAACCACAAGGTGTGAGTTACGTGTTGGTCGTCAAGACTCGTAGTTTGGGCAGTTCTGGCCCATTTCTTGAACTATTACTCACTATTTTGGGGTCCTAGAGTGATTTCCACGATTGACTAACCCGAAGTGCGTTTACGTGTCCGTCGTTAACCCTCGCAATTTTGGTGCGATTCTGGTCCGTTTGATGCACTATTACTCACAGTTTTGGGGTCCCAGCGATTTTCATGATTAGCGATCCCTACGGTGTCGTTTACGTGTCGGTCATCAATAATGGCAGTTTGGGCGATTCTGGCCCGTTTATTGGACTATTACTCACGTTTTCAGCTCCCAAAGCAATTTCCATGGTTGTTCAACCCCAAGGTGTGCTTCGTGTTGGTCCAAGACTACGTTTGGCGGTTCGGCCCATTTTTTGACTATTACTCACTATTTTGGGGTCCGGGTGTTTTCGATTGGCGAACCCATGGGTGTGTTTCCGTGTCAATCGTGAACACTTTAATTTAATCGATTCGGTCGTCGTGCACTATTACTCATAGTTTTGTGTCCCGGTGATTTTCATGATTGGCGATCCCAAGTGCGTTTATGTGCCGTCTTAACAATAGTTTGGGTGATTCTGGCCCGTTTAGTGGACTATTACCCCGTTTGGGCTCCCAATCGATTTCCATGGTTGAACCACAAGGTGTGGTTCGTGTTGGTCGTCAAGCTCGTAGTTTGGGCGGTTGGCCCATTTCTTGAACTTTACTCACTATTTTGGGGTCCTGGTGATTTCCGATTGACTAACAATGCGTTTACGTGTCTCGTTAACCCTCCAATTTTGTGGATTCGGTCCGTTTGATGCACTATTCTCACGGTTTGGGGTCCCAGCGATTTTCGATTGGCGATCCCGGTGGTTTACGTGTCGGTCATCAATAATGGCATTTGGGCGATTGCCCGTTTATTGGACTATTACTCACGTTTTCAGCTCCCAAAGCAATTTCCATGGTTGTTCAACCCCAAAAGGTTCTTCGTGTTGGTCTCAAGACTCAGTTTGGCGTTCGCCCGTTTCTTTGACTATTCTCACTATTTTGGGGTCCGGGGGTTTCCCGATTGGCGAACCAGGGTGTTTCGTGTCAATGTGAACACTCCAATTTATCGATTCTGGTCGTATGCCTTTACTCATAGTTTTGTGTCCCAGTGATTTTTGATTGGCGATCCCAAGGTGCGTTTTGTTGTCGTCAACAATGTGTTTGGGTGGATTGGCCCGTTTAGTGGACCATTACTCCCGTTTGGGCTCCCAAATCGATTTCCATGGTTGTTGAACCACAAGGTGTGGTTACGTGTTGGTCGTCAAGCTCGTAGTTTGGGCGGTTCGGCCCATTTCTTGAACTATTACTCACTATTTTGGGGTCCGGTGATTTCCACGATTGACTCCCGGGAATGCGTTTCGTGTCGTCGTCAACCCTCCAATTTTGGTGATTCTGGTCCGTTTGATGCACTATTACTCACAGTTTTGGGGTCCCACGATTTTCATGATTGCGATCCCTACGGGCGTTTCGTGTCGGTCATCAATAATGGCGTTTGGGCGATTGGCCCATTGGACTATTACTCACCGTTTTCGCTCCCAAAGAATTTCCATGGTTGTTCAACCCCAATGTGTTCGTGTTGGTCGTCAAGACTCAGTTTTGGCGGTTCGCTTTTCTTTGACTATTACTCACTATTTTGGGGTCCGGGTGATTTCTCGATTGCGAACCCATGGGTGTGTTCGTGTCAATCGTGAACACTCAATTTAATGATTCGGTCCGTCGATGCACTATACTCATAGTTTTGTGTCCCGGTGATTTTTCATGATTGGATCCCAAGGGTGCGTTTATTGTCGTCTAACAATCGTAGTTTGGGTGGATTTGGCCCGTTTGTTGACTATTACCCCGTTTGGGCTCCCAAATCGATTTCCATGGTTGTTGAACCACAAGGTGTGGTTCGTGTTGTCGTCAAGCTCGTAGTTTGGGCGGTTCGGCCCATTTCTTGAACTATTACTCACTATTTTGGGGTCTAGAGTGATTTCCCGATTGACTAACCGATGCGTTTCGTGTCCGTCGTAACCCTCGCAATTTTGGTGATTCTGGTCCGTTTGATGCACTTTACTCACAGTTTTGGGGTCCCAGGATTTTCATGATTGGCGATCCCTAGGTGGTTTACGGTCGGTCATCAATAATGGCAGTTTGGGTTCGCCCGTTTATTGGACTATTACTCACGTTTTCAGCTCCCAAAGCAATTTCCATGGTTGTTCAACCCCAAGGTCTTCGTGTTGGTTCAAGACTCGATTTTGGCGGTTCGGCCCGTTTCTTTGACTATTACTCACTATTTTGGGGTCGGGTGATTTCCACGATTGGCGAACCCAGGGTGTTTTCGTGTTCGTGAACACTCGCTTTTATCGATTTGGTCCGTCGATGCACTATTACTCATAGTTTTGTGTCCCGGTGATTTTTATGATTAGCGATCCCAAAGTGCGTTTATGTTGATGCCAACAATCGTGTTGGGTGATCTGGCCCGTTTATGGACATTACTCCCGTTTGGGCTCCCAAATGATTTCCATGGTTGTTGAACCACAGGTGTGGTTACTGTTGGTCGTCAAGCTCGTAGTTTGGGCGGTTCTGGCCCATTTCTTGAACTATTACTCACTATTTTGGGGTCCTAGAGTGATTTCCCGATGACTAACCCGGGGATGCGTTCGTGTCCGTCGTCAACCCTACGCAATTTTGGTAATTCTGGTCCGTTTGATGCACTATACTCACATTTGGGGTCCCAGCGATTTTCATGATTACGATCCCTGTGCGTTTCGTGCGGTCATCAATAATGGCAGTTTGGGCGATTGGCCCGTTTATTGGACTATTACTCACGTTTTCAGCTCCCAAAGAATTTCCATGGTTGTTCAACCCCAAGGTTGGCTTCGTGTTGGTCTCAAGACTCAGTTTGGCGTTGGCCCGTTTCTTTGACTATTACTCACTATTTTGGGGTCCGGGTGATTTCCGATTGCGAACCCATGGGTGTGTTCGTGTCAATCGTGAACCTCAATTTTTCGCGGTCCCGTCGATGCATATTACTCTAGTTTGTGTCCGGGAGTGATTTTATGATTGCGATCCCAAGGGTGCGTTTATGTCGATTCAACAATACGTAGTTGGTGATTTGCCCGTTTGGGACTATTACCCCGTTTGGGCTCCCAAATCGATTTCCATGGTTGTTGAACCCAAGGGTGGTTACATGTTGGTCGTCAAGACTGAGTTTGGGCGGTTGGCCCATTTCTTGAATTACTCACTATTTTGGGGTCCTAGGGATTTCCACGATTACTCCCGAAGTGCGTTACGTGTCCTCGTCAACCCTCAAATTTTTGGTAATTCTGGTCCGTTTTTTAAAATTTTTGCACTATTAAATCCCCAGGGTTTGGGGTCCCAGGGCGATTTTTTTGAAATTATGCGTCCCGAATTTCCATGGTTTTCAACCCCAGGTGTGTACGTGTTGGTCGTCAAGACTCGGTTTTGGATTCCCCGTTTCTTTGACTTTTACTCACTATTTTGGGGTCGGGGATTTCCCGATTGCGAACCCAGGGTGTGTTTACGTGTCAATCGTGAACCTTTCAAATTTGGTGATTTTCCCCGATGCACTATTATCATAGTTTTGTGTCCCGTGATTTTCATGATTGGCGATCCAAAGGTGCGTTTATGTGTCGTAACAATCGTATTTGGGTGACTGGCCCGTTTGTGGACTATTACCCCGTTTTGGGCTCCAAAATCGATTTCTGGTTGTTGAACCAAAGGTGGGTTTACTGTTGGTCGTCAAGACTGCGTAGTTTGGGCAGTTCCCCATTTCTTGAACTATTACTCACTATTTTGGGGTCCTAGGGATTTCCACGATGACTAACGAAATGCGTTTACGTGTCGTCGTCAACCCGCAATTTTGGTGATTCTGGTCCGTTTGATGCACTATTACTCACGTTTTGGGGTCCCAAAGCCATTTTCATGATTGCGATCCCTGTGCGTTTACGTTCGGTCATCAATAATGGCAGTTTGGGCGATTCTGCCGTTTATTGGACTATTACTCACGTTTTCAGCTCCCAAAGCAATTTCCATGGTTGTTCAACCCCAAGGTGTGCTTCGTGTTGGTCGTCAAGACTACGCTGATTTTGGCGGTTCGGCCCGTTTCTTTGACTATTACTCACTATTTTGGGGTCGGGTGATTTCACGATTGACGAACCCATGGGTGTGTTTACGTGTCAATCGTGAACACTAATTTAGTGATTCTGGTCCGTCGATGCACTATTATCATAGTTTTGTTCCCAGTGATTTTTATGATTGGATCCCAAGGTGCGTTTATGTGGATCGTCAACAATGTGGTTTGGGTGACTCGGCCCGTTTGTGGACTATTACTCCCGTTTTGGGCTCCAAAATCGATTTCCTGGTTGTTGAACCCAATTTTTACTGTTGGTCGTCAAGACTGTGTTTGGGCGGTTCGGCCCATTTCTTGAACTATTACTCACTATTTTGGGGTCCTAGAGCGATTTCCACGATTGACTAACTTGAGTGCGTTTACGTGTCCGTCGTCAACTCGCAATTTTGGTGATTCTGGTCCGTTTGATGCACTATTACTCACTGTTTTGGGGTCCCAAAGCGATTTTCATGATTGACGATCCCTACGGTGCGTTTACGTGTCGGTCATCTATAATGGCAGTTTGGGCCGATTCTGGCCCGTTTATTGGACTATTACTCACCGTTTTCAGCTCCCAAAGCAATTTCCATGGTTGTTCAACCCCAAGGTGTGCTTACGTGTTGGTCGTCAAGACTACGAGATTTTGGCGGTTACGGCCCGTTTCTTTGACTATTACTCACTATTTTGGGGTCCGGAGGCGATTTCCCGATTGCGAACCCATGGGTGTGTTTACGTGTCAATCGTGAACACTATAATTTAGTCGATTCTGGTCCGTCGATGCACTATTACTCATAGTTTTGTGTCCCGAGTGATTTTCATGATTGGCGATCCCAAGGTGCGTTTATGTGCCGATGCGTCAACAATACGTAGTTTGGGTGCGACTCTGGCCCGTTTACGTGGACTATTACTCCCGTTTGGGCTCCAAATCGATTTCCATGGTTGTTGAACCACAAGGTGTGAGTTACGTGTTGGTCGTCAAGACTCGTAGTTTGGGCCGGTTCTGGCCCATTTCTTGGACTATTACTCACTATTTTGGGGTCCTAGAGTGATTTCCACGATGACTAACCCTGGAAGTGCGTTTACGTGTCCGTCGTCAACCCTACGCAATTTTGGTGATTCTGGTCCGTTTGATGCACTATTACTCACAGTTTTGGGGTCCCAGCGATTTTCATGATTGAGCGATCCCTACAGGTGCGTTTACGTGTCGGTCATCAATAATGGCAGTTTGGGCCGATTCTGGCCCGTTTATTGGACTATTACTCACCGTTTTCAGCTCCCAAAGTAATTTCCATGGTTGTTCAACCCCAAGGTGTGCTTACGTGTTGGTCGTCAAGACTACGTTTTGGCGGTTACGGCCCGTTTCTTTGACTATTACTCACTATTTTGGGGTCGGGTGATTTCTCGATTAGCGAACCCATGGGTGTGTTTACGTGTCAATCGTGAACACTTTCGCAATTTAATCGATTCTGGTCCGTCGATGCACTATTACTCATAGTTTTGTGTCCCGAGTGATTTTCATGATTGATGATCCCAAGGTGCGTTTATGTGTCGATCGTCAACAATCGTAGTTTGGGTGCGATTCTGGCCCGTTTAGTGGACTATTACTCCCGTTTGGGCTCCCAAATCAATTTCCATGGTTGTTGAACCACAAGGTGTGGTTACGTGTTGGTCGTCAAGACTACGTAGTTTGGGCGGTTCGGCCCATTTCTTGAACTATTACTCACTATTTTGGGGTCCTAGAGTGATTTCCACGATTGACTAACCGAGAGTGCGTTTACGTGTCCGTCGTTAACCCTGCAATTTTGGTGATTCTGGTCCGTTTGATGCACTATTACTCACTGTTTTGGGGTCCCAAGCGATTTTAATGATTGGCGATCCCTACGGTGCGTTTACGTGTCGGTCATCAATAATGGCAGTTTGGGCGATTCTGGCCCGTTTATTGGACTATTACTCACGTTTCAGCTCCCAAAGCAATTTCCATGGTTGTTCAACCCAAGGTGTGCTTACGTGTTGGTGCGTCAAGTGTAGGGACCCGATCCTAGGTCACCGATCTAGCATGTAACACATCATATCACTTCTGACCTCCGCACGGTATTCCCACAGTGTCGCCTTACCATGGCCGGGACCGTTTCGTCTTTTGGCTCCGTTATGATAGTGTCGCTAGCATCCATATGACAAAGAACCGGGCCGACATGGCTGTCGTGAACCCAAGCGCTAACCTATAGGGACAGGCATACATGAATCACATCGAGCATATCGGTCATCAGCGTATATATTGGGCTGTAGCTTGGGCTATGAGGACTCGGTATCCGGGCTGTAGCAGGCTAAGCAGGACTCCGAATAACACCGTGACATTTCCCGAAGGACAGACATAAGAGAAGTGAAACACATGCCGGCAGTCAAGTGTCCAGCGGTAGTCTGGGCTAGCAGGACTCCGTGAACCGGGCTGTAGCGGACTACTATCGCTCGGAGGCACGAGACTACATTTCCCCATATGAGAGGCTGCCAGGATAAACAACTAGTTTGTCGGATCCCACACATACCAAGCATTTCAAACATACACAATATGCTCAATATGTTAAATACGACGTGGCATCACAACATAACTCTCGACTCAGATATTATTCATTAGGCTCCGAAGGCGAGAATTACAAACATGGGTCTCATGACCCAACACTCGAAACATACAAGTCAAGCACAAGCGGAAGCTAAACATATGCATCGAGACAACTATAAATGGAAAAGGCTGAAGCGACTATCTACCGAGATCCTGCGAGGCACAAGATCGTAGCTGAGGTAACAAGCTAAGCGTCGAAGTCCACGTGGAACTACATAGCGAGCTGATGTCTCTCGCAAAACATAAAATAAGCAAGCGTGAGTACAATTGTACTCAGCAAGACTTACATCAGAACTAACTACATATGCATCATTATCAAAAGGGGTGGTGGAGTTTGTGCAGCAAGCCAGCTTTGACTTCGGTGGCTATCGTACTACATTTGCAAGTAACTCTTTTGAGGTGGCGCACGAGTCCACATATTCACCATATCAATACACCACTATGGACCGCTCCGTCTCCCTCGAAGCGCCATCCATAGCACTCACGCTTATCTTGCGCATTTTAGAGTATCCACTTTCACTTGTCTATGAACTGATATAGGCAACCGAAGTCCTTCTCCGTGGACACGGCTATTGAATAGATCATATTTAACCTGCAGGGGTGTACTTCTTCTGCGCTCTCACCACTTACCGCGTTTACGACATGTACTCGGCAACCTTCAGCGGAAGCCCAGCGTGGGTGTCGGCCACAGCCTACCTAAACACTCAAGTCCCTAGTCCGAGGTTTATCGCCTATTAGGGTTCCATCCATGAGGAGTCGGCGAGGTTTCCCATACAGCCCCGAGCGATGTGTGCAGGGTTCCGAGATACCAAGCAGGGCATTTCGTTACACGGAGCCCACGTGCCTACACCACAACCCACCCCTAAGGTCAGCGTTGCGTGCGGCCCCGACATACTACAAACACGAAACTACTTGCAACTCCGGATGAGGACAAGGGTGGTTAAGAAGCCGAGAGGTCAATTAAGGATCCCAATGCGTGGTAGTAAGCTGTTTCATGGATCACAAACACAGAACTCAGTTCACGAGGGCGGTTTCAATGAGACAACCCACCATGTACTCCTACATGGCCTCTCACCTACCTTTACCAAATCGTGTTCACACTTAGCTCACACAATAGGACATGTTCACCACTTTCCAATTCATTCCGATGAATCAGACCTGACTCAACTCTAAGCGTGCAGGCATGACAAACAAGCATAAATGAGTAGGCACAACATGGCTCAAACAATTCCTACTCATGCTAGTGGGTTTCATCTAATTCTTGTGGAATGACAGGTCATACAAAGGATCAGAGGTTCAGCTACGCAGCAACTAACACATGAGTCGTTGTTGTCCTAATGCAATAAAATAGAGCAGGAGGCGAGAGGTGGGATTATATCGAAATGAGCAAGGGGTTTTGCTTGCACAGCACTACGAAGATAATATAGTTCTTCATCGGTGTCATCAATTCATCGTCGATGCTGAATCTCTGAGAGGGGCAATTACCGGCAAACAAGAGAGAACACAATCAATGCAATGCACATATATGATGCATGATCATGTTAAGTACTGAATTCACCTAATGCAATAATAATCCAAGTTAGTTGAAGTGGAATTCAAACAAGGTTGAATTCAACTCAAAATCTATTTCTAAGTTACCCTAATCATGATTCATCCTATTCAGTGATGTTAACTTGTTCAAACATGCATGATCATGGCATAAACAGATTCTTCATATTTTTCTGATCATTTTTCATATATAAATTATTTCCATCCGAGTTACGGTTGAATTTATATGATTTTAGAAGTTTAGAGTATATTCTGAAATTTACTGAATTAAATTAAATCTAGAAAATATATATTACTGCGACGTGATGTGCGTCAGCATGGACAACTAGGCGGTCCAGGTCAACCCTG
>JAHIAM010012193.1:0-21118 GCA_021605205.1 Aegilops longissima
AGATCGGGGAATGCGAGAGTCTCAAATGGTTCGAGCCGTAAAGATCGATATATTGGACGACTATATTGAGTTCGGAAAGGTTCCGAGTGATTCGGGTATTTTTGATCCGGAGAGTTACGAGAATTCCGGGAGTATATGGGCCTTATTGGGCCATACAGGGAATAGAGGAGAGGCCAAAGGAATGAGGCCTGCGCCCCCTCGGTCCGGATGGACAAGGGCACAGCCCCTTTCCTTATTCCTCTCCCTCTTTCCCCTTCTCCTACTCCAACAAGGGAGGTGGAATCCTACTAGGACAGGGAGTCCTAGTAGGACTCCACTTAAGCGCGCCCCTCCTAGGGCGGCCTCCTCCCCTGCTCCTTTATATATCCGAGGCGGGGGCACCCCATGATTGAAGGAAATATGCCCTAGAGGCAATAATAAAGTTATTATTTATTTCCTTATATCATGATAAATGTTTATTATTCATGCTAGAATTGTATTAACGGAAACATAATACATGTGTGAATACATAAACCTCTGAGTGTCACTAGTATGCCTCTACTTGACTAGCTCGTTAATCAAAGATGGTTATGTTTCCTAACCATGAACAAGGAGTTGTTATTTGATTAATGGGATCACATCATTGGTTGAATGATCTGATTGACATGACCCATTCCATTAGCATAGCTTTTGATCGTATAGTTTGTTGCTAGTGCTTTTCTTCATGACTTATACATGTTCCTATGACTATGAGATTATGCAACTCCCGTTTGCCGAGGAACACTTTGGGTGCTACCAAAGCGTCCAGGCGTAGCTGGGTGATTATAAAGGTACATTACAGGTGTCTCGAAGGTACATGTTGGGTTGGCATATTTGAGATTAGGATTTGTCACTCCGATTGTGGAGAGGTATCTCTGGCCCTCTCGGTAATGCACATCACATAAGCCTTGCAAGCATTGCAACTAAATGTGTTAGTTGTGAGATGATGTATTACGGAGCGAGAAAAGAGACTTGCGATGGAGATTGAACTAGGTATTGGATACGACGATCGAATCTCGGGCAAGTAACATACCGATGACAAAAGGAACAAGCGTATGTTGTTATGCGGTCGACCGATAAAGATCTTCGTAGAATATGTAGGAACCAATATGGGCATCCAGGTCCCGCTATTGGTTATTGACGAAGAGGTGTCTCGGTCATGTCTACATAGTTCTCGAACCCGTAGAATCCTGCACTAACGTTTCGATGGCGGTTATTATGAGTTTATATGATATTGATGTACGAAGGTTGTTGAGTCCGGATGAGATCACGGACATGGCGAGGAGTCTCGAAATGGTCGAGACATAAAGATTGATATATTGGAAGCCTATGTTTGGACTCGGAATCACTCCGGGTGAAATTGGGAATTTTAGAGATGCAGGAGATTCTACGGAACCTCCGGAAGTCAATGGGCCTTGATGGGCCTTAGTGGGAAAAGAGAAAGGGGCCATATGCTGGCGCAGCCTTCCCCTTCCCTAGTCCTATTAGGATTAGGAGAAGGGGTGGCCTCTCTCCCTCTCCTTGGTCGAACCCTAGTTGGACTAGGATTTGGGGGAATCCTACTCTAGTAGGGAGTAGGACACCTGGCGCGCCTCCCTCGGCCGGCCAGCCCTCCCTTCCCTCCTTTATATCTGAGGGCAGGGGCACCCCATGACACACAAGTTGATCATTGAGATCGTTCCTTAGCCGTGTCGGTGCCCCTTCCACCAAACTACACCTCGAATATACCGTTGCGGAGCTTAAGTGAACCTGCGCGTGGAACATCATCATCGTCCTGCGCCGTCGTCTTGTGAAACTCTCCCTCAACACTCGGCTGGATCGGAGTTGAGGGGCGTCATCGAGCTGAGCGTGTGCAGAACTTCGGAGGTGCCGTCGTTCGGTACTTGGATCGGTTGGATCGGGAAGAATGCGACTACTTCCTCTACGTTGCGTCAGCGCTTCCGTTGCTAGTCTCACGAGTGCGTGAACAACACTCTCATCTCGTTGCTATGCATCACCATGATCTTGCGTGATCGTGGAAAATTTTGAAATTACTCGTTCCCCAAGCGGTGGCATCGAGCCTGGTTTTATGCGTTGATGTCATATGCACGAGTAGAACACAAGTGAGTTGTGGGCGATACAAGTCATACTACCTACCGCATGTCATACTTTGGTTCAGCGGTATTGTGAGATGAAGCGGCCGGACCGACATTACGCGTGCGCTTCTGCGAGACTGGTTTCACCGCTGTGAGCACTTCGTTGCTTAAAGGTGGTGGCGGTGTCTCGTCTCTCTCACTTTAGTTGAATCGAGTGTGGCTCGCCCGGTCCTTGAGAAGGTTAAAGCGGAGTCTATTTGGCAAATATCGTTGTGGTTTTGATGCGTAGGTAAACGGTTCTTGCTCAGCCCGTAGCAGCCACGTAAAACTTGCAACAACAAAGTAGAGGGCGTCTAACTTGTTTTGCAGGGCATGTTGTGATGTGATATGGTCAAGGCGTGATGCTATATTTTATTGTATGAGATGATCATGTTTTGTAACAAGTTATCGCAATGGCGGAGCCATATGGTTGTCGCTTTATTGTATGAAATGCAAGCGCCATGTAATTGCTTTACTTTATCACTAAGGAGTAGCGATAGTCGTAGAAGCAATAGTTGGCGAGGCGACAACGATGCTCGATGGAGATCAAGGTGTCGGCGCGGTGGCGATGGTGATCATGTGGTGCTTGAGATGGAGATCACAAGCACAAGATGATGATGGCCATATCATATCACTTATATTGATTGCATGTGATGTTAATCCTTTATGCATCTTATTTTGCTTTGATTGCGGTAGCATTATAAGATGATCCCTTACTAAATTATCAAGTGTTCTCCTGAGTATGCACCGTTGCGAAAGTTCTTCGTCTTTGAGACACCGCGTGATGATCGGGTGTGATAGGCTCTCGTTCAAATACAGCGGGTGCAAAACAGTTGCGCAGAATACTCAGGTTATACTTGACGAGCTATGCATATAAGATATGACCTCGGAACACGGAGACCGAAGGTCGGCGTGAATCATATAGTAGATATGATCAACATATTGATGTTCACCATTGAAACTACTCCATCTGCGTGATGATCGGTCATGGTGTAGTTGATATGGATCACGCAATCACTTAGAGAATTGGAGGATATTTTTCTAAGTGGGAGTTCTTAAGTAATATGATTAATTGAACTTAAATTTATCATGAACTTAGTACTGATAGTATCTTGCTTGTCTATGATGTGTAGATAGATGGCTCGTCTTTGTTGTTGTTGAATTTTAATCGTTCCTTGAGAAAGCAAAGTTGAAAGATGATGGCAGCAATTACGGACTGGGTCCGTAACTTGAGATTATCCTTATTGCTGCACGGAAAATTACGTCCTGGAAGCACCGTTAGGTGCCAGGCCTGTGCAAGGGCTCGCGCGAAGTTGTGAGCGTCGGCAAAGCAAAGCTGATGACTACTCTATAGTTCGATGTGCCATGCTACGGCTTAGAACCGGGACTTCAACGTCGTTTTGAACACCATGGAGCATATGAGATGTTCCGGAGTTGAAGTTAATATTCAAGCGAATGCCGGATTGAGAGATATGAAGTCTCCAATAAGTTCTATAGCTGTAAGATGGAGGAGAATGGTTCTCGGTGAGCATATACTCGGAATGTCGGATATAACAATCACTTGATTCAGGGAGTTAATCTTCGGATGATTCGTCATTGAAATTCTCCAATCACCCACCAAGCTACAAAACCGTGATGAACTATAATATGCAAGGGATGACCAAAACTATGCGAGCTCTTGCGATCTTTGGCGGGGTAGAAAAAAAGGAGCATCAAGTGTTGATGGTTAACAAAACCACTAGTTTCAAGAAAAAGGGAAAGGAAAGAAAGGAAACTTCAAAAAGGGGCAACAATTTGATCGAGAAGAAACCCAAATCTGGTCCTAAGCACGGGAGTGCTTCTATTGCAAGCGGTGGTTTTAGGCGGAACTGCCCCAAGTATTTGGCGGATAAGAAGGATGGCAAGGTTAACAAGGTATATGTGATATACTTGTTATTGATGTGTACCTTACTAATACTCCGGTAGCACCGGTATTTGATCTTGGTTACATTGCTAATATTTGCAACTTCGAAGCAGGACTCTGGATTAGCGAAGATTGGCTGGGGGAGGTGACGTCGGCGTGGGAAATGGTTCCAAATCGATGTGATGCTTGCGCTACCTCTACATCTACCGGGTTAGTATTAGACCTAAATAATTGTTATTTAGTACCATCGTTGAGCATGAACATTATATTGGATCTTGTTTGATGCGAGGCGGTTATTCATTTCGAAGAATAATGGTTGTTCTATTTATATGAATAATATCTTTTATGGTCATGCACCATTGAAGAATGGTTTGTTTTACTTAATCTTGATAGTAGTGATACATATTCATAATGTTGAAACCAAAATCAGAGTTGATAATGATGGTGCAACTTATTTGTGGCCTTCCGTTTAGGTCATATCGATTGTAAAGCCAGAAAAACTCCATCTTGATGGACTTTTGGAGTCCTTGATTATGAATCACTTGGCACTTGCGAACCGTGCCTTATGGGCAAGATGACTAAAACACCGTTCTCGGAACTATGGAAAACAGATTTTGGAAATCATACATTTATGTATGTGGTCCAATGAATGTTGAGGCTTGGCGGATATCGTTATTTTCTCACCTTCAAGATGATTTGAGCGATATGGGTATATCTACTTAATGAAACACAATCGAAACATTTGAAAAGTTCAAAATTTCAGGTGAAGTGGAAAATCATTAACAAGAAAATAAAGTTTCTCGATCATCGTGGAGGAGAATATTTGAGTTCTGAGTTTGGCCCATTTGAAACAATGTGGAATAGTTTTTCCCCCGGAACACCACAGCGTAATGGTGTGTCGAGCGTCGTGTCGTACTTTTTAGATATGGTGCGATCTATGATGTCTCTTTGATTTACCGCTATCGTTTTGGGGTTATGCTTTAGAGCGGCTACATTCACTTTAAATAGGGCACCATCTAAATCCGTTGAGGCGGCCTTATGGGTTGGTTTGGCAAGAAACCAAAGTTTCGTTTTGAAAGTTTGGGGCTCGATGCTTATTGAAAAAGCTTCCCTGATAAGCTCGAACCCTCGAAGTGTCTTCATAGGATACCCAAAGGACATTGGGTACACCTTCTATCACAGATCCGAAGGCAAGATTTTTGTTGCTAAAGGAAATTTTTTGGAAAAGAGTTTCTCCGAAAAAAGTGAGTGGGAGGAAAGTAGAACTTGATGAGATAATTTACTCCTTATTGAAAGTAGTACATCACGAAAACAGTTTTGACACCTAACCAAATAGGGAGGAAGCTAAATGATGATCATGAAACTTGGATCAAGTTTCTCTGAACCTAGATCAACGACAAGATCCGCCGGTGTCGGTAATCCATTTTGGAAGTCATATTCTTGGAACATGATGAACCTCGAACTATGAAGAAGCGATGGTGAGCCGATTCCACAAAATGGCTTGAGGCCATGAAATCGAGATGGGATCCATGTTGAGAACAAAGTGTGGACTTTGGTTGACTTGCCGATGATCGGCAAGCAATTGAGAATAAATGGATCTTCAAGAAGAAAAGGGGATGGTAATTTCTTCTATAAAGCTCGACTTGTTGCAAAGGTTTTCGACAAGTTCAAGGGATTGACTCGATGAGACCTTCTCACCCTGCGATGCTTAATCCGTCCAATCATGTTAGCAATTGCGCATTTTATGATTATGAAATTTGGCAAATGGATGTTAAAACTGCATTCTGAATGGATTTCGGAAGAAGAGTTGTATATGATGCAACAGAAGGTTTTGTCGATCAAAGGGGCTAACAAAGTGTCAAGCCGGATCCATTTATGGTGGTGCAAGCCCTCGGAGTTGGAATAAGCGTTTTGATAGTGTGATCAAAGCATTTGGTTTTATCTGGACTTTTGGAGAAGGTTTTACAAAAATAGGGGAGCTTGATTTAGATATTAATTGGATAAATTTTTGATAAAGATAAGAACGGATGCAAAAGGGATCGAATAAATTTTGAGAAAACCTTTGTTACTAGGGCATTAAGACATGGATAGATCAAGGGGCTTAGGCTTTAAAACAATACCTTGAAAAGTTTTGAAAAGTTAAAATGGATGACAAAATTTTGGGATTAAAGGGTTTTGGGAAAAAGCCCGAGGGAAAAAAAATAAAAGTTCCTTGTTAAAGGTTACAGTTCAAGGAGACCGATGGGCCTTTTGTTTAAGGCGGTCCAAAGTAATGGAGGGATAGGGAAGGGAAGAAATTAAACTTGGAAGAATAAGGAAGTTTTATTTAGCGGGAAAGGTTTAAAAGGAGGGGGCCTTTGACGTTCAAATCCAAAGGGGTTTAATTAAGGGTAGCTTTGGTTTGGATTAAAAAAGCTTTGGGTCAAGTGAAGGGACTCTTTACAATAAGGGGGAAAGGGTTCAAAGATTAGGGTTTGATAGGTTAGGGTCCTGAAAATTTTTGTGAAATTTGGTGTTGCCTTAAAAAATTTTACAAGAAAACCAAGCCTAAAGGTTCAACCCATCCGGGATTTGGTTGGGAAATAAATATCAAGAAAAGGTCTGTTTTAAAGGTTGAAAGTTTAAGAAAACATGCACACCAAGAATGGGGAGAAATTCTTTGTAACTAGTTATTATTATGCAATGGGAGGAGGAAATTGCCCTGGGAAAATTAAAGTTAATTTATTTCCATATCGAAAAGTTTAACATCTAAAGTATTGGAAACTAAAATGTTAATAATTCAAAACTGTATGCCCTTACTTGACAGCTTTAACAAAGATGGAGTTTCTAACCATAACGGATTGTTATTTATTAAGGGTAACTTGGTTGGTGCGATTAAACCCTTCCCCTTTTGGGGTTTTAGCTTTTTTGTTTTAAGTTTCAAGTTTGTTTTTTCCCAAAAGGGAAACTTATTTTGGGTTCCCGGGGGGAATAATTTAAATTTTGCGGGGGGCCCTGGGGAAAAAAAGGGGCAAGGAAAGTTGGGAAAAAGGGGAAAAAAGGGTTGAATTTTGGTTTTATTTTTGGGGAAATGGGAAAGATCCCAAAAAAATTTTTTTTCTTTTAAGAAAAATTTTTTAAAGGGGCCCAAAGGGAAATTCCCATTTATGGGTTTTTAAGTTTAAAGAGGGAACCTTCGGGGATTTTTAAATGGGATTTAATCGGGGGATGAACCCCGGGAAAATTTGGTGAAAAAATTTTTATTTGTTTTGACCGAAAAATCCTTTGAGAAATTTTGGGGGGCCCCAAAGGGGGTTTTCCGGGGGAAAAGGGAAGTTGTTGGCTTTTTTTTTGGGGGAAGGGGTTTCCCCTTCTTTGGGTAATTTAGGAAATTTGGTTAAATTGTTTAAGGGAGAACCCTGGGCCCCTGGGGCCAGCTTTTTTAAATTGAGCAGGGGACCGAAAATTTCCCGGATTTTGGGGGTGGGGGCCCCCAAACCTCCCGGAAATGCCGGGATCCTGGGGGGAAAATTTTCCCCTTTGGTTTTTTAAAATTGGTTTGGGGGGGTTGGGGCCTTTCCCCCGAGGGCCCGGGGGAAAAGGTTTGGGGGAATTACTTATGGGTAAATTTTTGGTCCCTTCGGAACCCCCTTTCCCCCTTTATCTTGGGGGGGGGCCCCCTTTCCAAACCAATTGATTGGGGGTTTCGCCTTCTCCCCTTCCACCATTACGGATTTGGGGGATTTGGGGGGCCCCGGGCCCTCTGCCTGCCCTTTTTTAACTTCCCCAACCCCTGGACAAAGGGGTCATGAGTCGTTCGCTGGGGTCCCCCCTCTTGGATCGGTTGGATGGAAGGGCCATACATCCCGTTTCCCGCTGGCTAAATCCAAAACCCCCCCGTTGGCCATCACCTGACTTGCGGGGGTGGAAATTTTGTTACTGTTCCCGGTGGGACAATTTTTCGGGCCCTTCGGGGGGAAAACCATTTTCCAAACCCCTTGGTTCGGGATTTTTGAAATTTCCGCACCCTTCCTTTTTCCTTAAGGTCCCCCCCTTTTTTGGTAAACCGGGGTTCCAAAATAGTGAAAAAGGGGTCGCCCGTTTTGGGGAATTTAAACCCGGGACAAACCCGGGGGGTTTTGCTTGGGGCCCGGTTTTCCCCGTCCCAAAAAAAAACCCCCGTTTTGTTTTCGGCCGGTTGGGGTTTTTTAATTTATTTTGGGCGTTTTTGGGTTAAAACCAAACGGTTGTGGAAATTTGGGGGAAAAAAATTTTGGGGGGATAATCAAAAAATGGGGCCACGGTCCGATGGAGATAAGGGCGGCGCGGTGGGATGGTTCCCGGGTGCTTGGAAGGGACCGCCGTGTATCCATTAATTACAATTATTGCTGGGTTTATTTTAGCACATCCTTTTTGGGTGTTTTGATGTTTAAAAATTTCTTTTTTGAGCACCTTAAATTCCCTTTGAACCCTTGTCGGGTGTGGGTTTAAAACACGGGTGCAAAAATTTTTTGAAATTCGGTTAAACTTGGAGCCTGCAAAAAAGGGCCCAAAGGAGAAAAAAGCTGAATCTTATAATATACAACATTGTGTTACCATTGCACCCACCACGTGTGATGGAAGGTGGGGGTACAAATTTGGTGAATGCATCTAAGTGGGAGTTCAAAAAATGATTAATTGCTTTAATTTATCATAATTATCGATTTTAAATTATTTTAATTGCTTTGTTGCTTTAATTTTTTTTATTTTTAAAAAATTGTTTAAAATGGTGCAATTCGGTTGGACCGTGATGAGGTTTACCTCTTCGCCAAAATTACCTTTCCCTGAGGGCCTTTAAACACAGGCTTATACGTTTGGCCTAAAGAGAACGAATTTATACCATTAGGGTTAGAATGGGATTCAACTTTTGAGGTCATGGACCATTAGTGTTCGGAATTGAAGTTAATATTTCAAGAAATACCGATTAGAGGAAGTCCAATTTTAGTAAAAGATAAGGAATTTAATATGACTGTGTAGTTTGCAATTAATTTAATCAATGGGAGTTTCTTCCCATGTTGTTAAATTTTATAATCAAAATTGTAGAATTTATAAAAATATTCAAAATTCCACCTTGTAGTTGAAACGGGAAGGTAGAAATAGAAAGACATCAAGTGTTGAAATTTAAAAGACCACAGTTTAAAAGGGCAAAAAGGGTTCAAGAAAGAAAGGGAAGGCCTGGAAGAAACCAAGGGACCAAAGGGCGGTGCTTACCAAAGAAATGGTCCGGGCGGAAATGCCACGAATATTTGGTGGATAAGAAGGATGGCAAAGTAACAAGGGTATATTTGTATCGGTTTTGATGTGTGCCTTACTAGTGTTTATAGTAGCCCCAGTATTTGATACTTGTTGGTTGTAAGATTAGTAATTAAACGGATTCGAATAACAGGGTTTGAAGGAAGTGGATGAGTGTTGGAAGTAGTTCCAAGATTGATATGATCATCATCCCCTCCCTATCTTGGGATTAGTGTTGAACCTAAATTGTTATTTGGTGTTTCGTTGACATGAATATGATTTGATCATGTTTATTCAAAGGGTTATTCATTTAAAGTTAAAGAATAATTTTATTTTTTACATAAAAAACCTTGATGGTTATACACCCAATGAAAATAGTTTGTTGGATCTCGATCGTAGTGATACATATTCATAATATTGATGCCAAAAGATGCAAAGTTAATAATGATAGTGCAACTTATTTGTAGCCGTTTGGTCATATCGGTTAAAAGCATGGAAACTCCATAAAGATGGATTTGGAATCCTTGATTATGAATCATTTGATGCTTGCGAACCGTGCCTTTTGGGCAAGATGACTAAAACTCCGTTCCGGAACAATGGAGCATTTGACTTATTGGAAATAATACATGATGTATGCGATCCAATGAGTGTTAGGCTTGGCTTCGTTATTTTCAACCTTCACGGATGATTTGAAGATATGGTATATCTACTTGATGAAACATAAGTAAACATTTGAAAAGTTCAAAGAATTTGAGTGAAGTGGAAAATCATCGTAACAAAATAAAGTTTCTGATCGATTGTGGAGATGAATTTTGAGTTCAGTTTGGTCTTCATTTAAACAATGTGAAATAGTTTACAACTCACGCCACGAAACACCACAATGTAATGGTGTGTCGACGTTAATCGTACTTTATTGATATGGTGCGATCTATGATGTCTCTTTCGGTTTACCATATCGTTTTGGGGTTATGCATTAGAGCATTATTCCGTTTAATAGGGCACCATCTAAATCCGTTGAGGCGAACTATGAACTATGGTTTAACGATGAAACCTAATTTCGTTTCTTAAAGTTTGGAGTTTGATGCTTATGTGAAAAGTTTTCACGATAAGCTCGAACCTCGGAGAATCGTCTTCATAGAATACCCAAAAGGTATTGGGTACACCTTCTATCACAGATCCGGGCAAGATTTTCGTTGCTAAGATGGATCCTTTCTAGAAAAGTTTTCTCGAAAAAGTGAGTGGGAGGAAAGTAGAACTTGAGGGAAATTGTACCTTCTCCCTTATTGGAAAGTAGTTCATCACTCAGTTCGGTGATTTACACCAATTAGTAGGAAGTTAATGATGATGATCATGAAACTTCAGATCAAGTTGCTACCAAACCTCGTGGGTCTTCGAGTAAGATCCCCAGTGTCGGTAATCATGTTCGGAAGTCATGTTATAGACCATGATGAACCTCGAACTATGAGGAAGCGATGATGAGCCCGATTCCCGGAAATGGCTTGAGGCCATGAAATCTGAGATAGGATCCATGTATGAGAACAAAGTTGGACTTTGATTGACTTGCTCATGATCCAAGCCATGTTAAATAAATGGATCTTCAAAGGAAGAGGACCTGTAGTGTTACTATCTACAAAGCTGACTTGTTGCAAAGGTTTTGACAAGTTCAAGGTGTTTCATGAGATTTTCTCACCTCGATGCTAAGTCTTCCGAATCATGTTGCAATTGCCAATTTTGAAATCGGCAAATGGATGTCAAAACTCATTCTTAATGGATTTATTAAAGAAGAGTTGATATGATGCAACGAGAAGGTTTTTCAATCCTAAAGAGCTAACAAAATGTGCAAGCTCGGGATCCATCATGGTGGTGCAAGCATCTCGGAGTTGGAATATCGCTTTGATAAGTTGATCAAAGCATATGGTTTTTCGACTTTTGGGGCTTTGTATTTACAAGAAAGTGAGTGGGAGCACCTACATTTTTAAGTATATGTGAATGACATATTGTTGATCGAAATGATGTAAATTTTTGGAAAGCATAAAGGAGTATTTGAAAGGAGTTTTTAAAAAAGACCTCGGTAAAGCTACTTACATATTGAGCATCAAGATCTATTGAGATAGATCAAGGGGCGATAAGTTTTCAATAAGTACATACCTTGAAATTTTGAAGTAGTTCAAAATGGACATCGAAAAGTTCGCATGTTTTGCAAGGGTGAAATTGAGTAAGACTCAAATCCCGACCACCGAAAATAGAAAAAAATGAAAGTCATTCCCTATGCCTCGTCATAGGTTCTATAAAGTATGTATGTATGTAAGAACTATTTACCTTGCTTTGAATTTGGCAGGGGTACAATAGTGTCTAAGTAATCCTTTGGACATTGGTCAAGAAATCCTTAGTGAGGACTAAGGAAATATTTCCGATTATGGAGGTGATAAAAGAGCCCGTCGTAAAGGTTACATCGATGCAAGCTTTTTACAGATCCGGATGACTCTAAGTCTCAATCTGGATACATATTGAAAGTGGGAGCAATTAGCTAGAGTAGCTCCCTGGAGCATTGTGACATAGAATATTTGCAAAATACATACGGCTCGAATGTACGGACCCGTTGACTAAGCTTCTCTCACAAAAACAGATCATACCTTAGTACTCTTTGGGTGTTAATCACATAGCGATGTGAACTAGAATTGACTCTAGTAAACCCTTTGGGTGTTGGTCACATGGATGTGAACTATGGGTGTTAATCACATAGATGTGAATATTAGTGTTGAATCACAGATGATGTGAACTAGATTATTGACTCTAGTGCAAGTGGGGGTGAAGGAAAAGGAGGCAATAATAAAGTTATTATTTATTTCCTTATTTCATGATAAATGTTTATTATTCATGCTAGAATTGTATAACGGAAACATATACATGTGTGAATACATAGACAAACATATAGTCACTAGTATGCCTCTACTTGACTAGCTCATTAATCAAAGATGGTTATGTTTCCTAACCATAGACATGTGTTGTTATTTGATTAATGGGATCCATCATTAGGAGAATGATGTGATTGACATGACCCATTCCGTTAGCCTAGCACTTGATCGTTTAGTATTTGCTTTGCTTTCTTCATGACTTATACATGTTCCTTAACTATGAGATTATGCAACTCCGTTTACGGAGGAACACTTTGGGTGCTAAAGCGTCGGCTCGGGTGATTATAAAAAATTACGGTGTCTCAAAGGTACATGTTGGGTTGGCGTATTTGAGATTAGGTTTTGTCCTCCGATTTGGAGAGGTATCTCTGGCCCTCGGTAATGCCATCACATAAGCCTTGCAAATTGCAACTAATAAGTTAGTTGTGAATGATGATTATGGAGCAGTAAAGAGACTTGCGGTGAGATTGAACTAGGTATTGGATAACGATCAAATCGGGCAAATAAATCCGATGAAAAGGAACAACGGTTGTTATGCGGTTTACCGATAAAGATCTTGTAGAATATGTAGGACCAATATGGCATCCGGTTCCGCTTTGGTTATTGACCAAGAATAGTTCTAGGTCATTTCTAGTTCTCGAACCCGTAAAGGGTCCGCCAAGGTTTAGAAGGTTATTTATGAGTTTATGAGTTTTGATGTGGGAGTTAGTCCGGATGAGATCGGGGACATGGGAGTCTCGAAATGGTCGAAAGTAAAGATCGATATATTGGGACTATATTGGATTGGAAAGGTTCAGTGATTGGGTATTTTTAATCTTGGAGTTGGGAATTCGCGGGAGTATATGGGCCTTATTGGGCCATCGGGAATAAGGAGAGAGGCCAAAGGAAGGAGGCCCCCCCCTTGGTCGAATTGGACAAGGGCGCCCTTTTCCTTTTCCCTCCCCTCTTTCCCTTCTCCTACTCCAACAAGGGAGGTGGAATCCTACTAGGACTAAGTCCAGGGACTCCCTGGCCCCTCCTGGGCGGCCTCCTCCCCCTTGCTCCTTTATATCCGGGGGCACCCCATGACACACAAGTTGATCTGGATCGTTTCTTAGCCTGCGGTGCCCCCTCCACCATATTCCACCTGGTCATATCGTCCGGAGTTTCAACCCGCGATAAATCATCATTCCCCGCCCGTGTCTTGTGGAACTCATCCCGACTTTCTGGATCGGGCGGGGATCGTCATCGAGCTGAGCGTGTCTGAACCGGAGGTGCCGTCGTTCGGTCTTGGATCGGTCGGATGTGAGCGTCGACTACATCAACAGCGTTGTCATAAGCTTCCTTACGGTCTGTGCGTGGACAATACTCTCCCCCTCGTTGCTATGCCATCACCATGATCTTGCGTGCGTGGAAATTTTTGAAATTACTCGTTCCCCAACATCTCGGGTAGGGGGTCCCGAACTCGGTCTAAAGGGATGGTAATAGGAGACAAGGGACCGATTTTTTTTACCTGGTTGGGGCCCTCTCGATGGGGTAATACCCTACTCCTGCTTGATTAATATGATGATATGGGTAGTACAAGTAGATCTACCCCCCGGGGTCGGGGAGGCTAAACCCTAGAAGCAGCCTATGGTATGATTGTTGTTTGTCCTCGGACTAAAACCCCGGTTTATATAGACACCGATTAGGGTTAGGGTTACCGAGTGGTTACAATGGTGAAATCTACATATCCTACCCAAACTTGCCTTCCACGAAGTAAAGTCCCATCCGGACACGGGAAGTCTTCAATCTTGTATCTTCATAGTCGAGTCCGGAGCGGTGATATTCTTCCGGACCCCCTAATCCGGGACTCCTTGGCCCCGAACCATGCTCAATGGCGATGAGTCCGTGCGTGGTGTCTTATTCGGGCGGGTTCTTCTCAAATTCCTTATACTTGTCGAATAGTGTAAACGCCGACAAATGCTGCGCTCCTTGGCTTCCAGCCCAATAATGGCCATCTTCCGTGTTTGAATGAATCAAAGGCGAGGTATTTTACACTTATCCCCATAGCTGCGCCAAATGAGCCGCCTATAAAAGGGCGAGGATCTAGATCGGTCACACCAATCCCTCATGAGCTTTCATCGGGGCCTTGACAAAAATCCATTCCATCATGGACAGTCGACCGGCTCCTCCTCTCGCGCTCGCCCTCGATCAGGAGTGGGAGAGATGCTCGAGTCCGCATGCGAGCTAGTGACACTCAAACCAAGGATTTCTTCCCCGGCCTTCATGGTTCAGGTTCGGCGGACTTGCCACCTACAAGGCGGAAAGCAAGCGGAGAGTGTCCCGATCCCTCTAAAGGAGGCGGGTATGCTTTTCTCTTATCTAGTAAGAGGACTCGGTTTCAATCCATCCGTTTCTCCGGGGCTCTTGGAGTTCTCGGCCTCGGTTGCACCACCTTACGCTGCCTCCATTTTGCACATTGCGGGCTTCGTGGCCCTTCTTGAACTGTTCTTGGGCGTCGAGGCTCATTTAGCTGTGGAAGAGATTATTCGCCTTGTACCCCATTCTCATGAGGGGTCAATATATCAAGTGGGCGGGCGAACTATGGCGCTCGCGGGACGGATATCTATCCGGAACCCGAAAGGTGTCCGAACTGGCCTTGAATGGTTTTACATGGAGGGCGTCCGTGCGGATCTGTTGGATCGGCCTTCGGAGTTTAGCGCTCCCTCGAAAAGCGCCCTAAGCTGGTGCCCTCGGAGCCCCCAAAGGGAAAATGATCGGGGCGTCCTTTACTTGATGAGGCGAATAAGATTACTCGCTCATGCGGATTGACCATGATTGGAGTCATGGCAACCTGCATTATGAGAGTCGCCGCTCAATATAGGGGCCACCCATGTGGGACTTCAGCGGGAGGGCGATGCCACCGCCATGGCGCAAATGGCGGGATCGGTCACCGAGCTGGTGAAGACCTTGTCCGCATGTACAAAGGGAGGAGGAGGATTTTCTTCGCGTCGAGTCCCTTGAGCAGGTTTTCTTTGAATAATCCTCGAAGTTGGGTAAGCAAACATCTTTGTGGCCTGTCCGATCCATGTTCCGTGGTTAAATATCTCATTTCATGGTTTCTATGGGAACTGCGCCGGGCCGTGGAGAAGATACACGCCCGTCCCCACAACCAGAGGATCCGGAGCGGTCCCTCGATCCGACCTCCGAAGAGGACGGATATAAAAGTGGAGCTGATCGCGGGGTGTTCCACCAACAGCATCAACAATGCTTTGGTTGCCGATTCGACCGACTACCCGGATTATTTCCGGCCTCCGTAACGTGACGAAGTTGGATACCGCAGCCCACCGTGCCTTACTTCTAATCACCCGTATTTGTGGTGTTTACGAAGTGCCTTGAGCAGGAAGCCGAGCACGCGGTCGTCCAACAAGGGACGCTTCGGTCAGGAAGCGGAAAAGAAGTGCGGTGCGACTCGAGGCGTCGCCTAGCGGTATGATGTGCCATCGTGTTTTAAGGAGAGGTTCTAGGAGGCCTGCTTGGCGCTCGTGGTTTTCGGGAAAAGAGCGTTAGCGGTGAGTCTAGAAAGTTGCCAATCGGACCTCCGCCAACCCGGGCTCAAAAGCCGAGTCGGAAGGGTACAAACACGAGGCATGTGTTGGGTGCTCCTCAGCGGAGGGCGCCCGACATATCCGCCACCAAGTCGGAGGTGGAGGCGCCATGAATCATAAGGCGCCCGGGACTATTCTACGTGGCGCATGTTTCTCCCAAGAGCGTTGGGCGCCTTTAGTTGGGAGCGCACCTCCGTGCCGCTCAAGATGGCCTAGCGAGCCATGGAGCGTATGTGAAAGACATCTGGTAAGGAAAATTAGCGATTATATATGCTAGTAGCCCCGAGACTTAAAATAGTTAGGATAACTGATTTAAGGATCATTTGGAATCTGAGTTCTTACCGAAAAGAATACCCGTTTGTCGGGGCTTGAAGAGTGCAAGGCCCAACTTGAGGCCGCCTTGGCCATGACAGGAAATATGAAGACTCCCTACGGTAATATATGCCCTTCAAAGTAGAAGTAGTTTACAAAAGTGCGCGTGTGCATAAATCGACATTAACATTGCGAGATAAGCGCGGGATGGATCCGGACAAGCAACAACTCCTGCGCCAGCTAAAGGCGGCGAGGCGTGCTTACGAGGTGCGGCGGGAGAAAAATAACCTCCAAGATGCCAACACCCAACTGGTTGAGGAACTAAAGGATGCAGTGCCCGGTTATGCGACTCCGTAAAGGAGAATCGGCGGCTTTATGCGACATTTTCGATAAGTGCTTAAGCGAACTTTGAAAGAGTTGGCGAGGAAAGCGACTAACATAAACATGTATGTAGGTTTGCTCACGAGTCGTCACGAGGAGGAGATGCCCGATTCTTGGTGATCTTCTTCCCAAACTACGTCGGCTACGCGAAACGAGTTTGGCGGTGATGAAAGCGTCGCCAGAGCCTTGAGGCCATCTATCTCCTCCGAAGGCATTGGGGAGCTGGCGGAAGCGGCTTCAAGGAGCAGGCGGCGCTTCGCTATGGAAGATATTGGCCTACCGTCAAAGGCGCCCGGAGGCTGAGGCCATAGTAAGGCAGCGGTACATGAAGGACCCAAACCACATGGCGAGGTCGGATCTGTGGGGCACTGATGGGAAGGAGATCGATAAAGCTTAGTGATGCGGCCATGTAGAATTGGCGTAAGTATTCCGGCAAGATTGTAAATTAGATAGCCTATTAGATGGCATTGAGGAGGAATACAATTAGTCGAGTTGACTATGTAATTGAATATGACATGAAAAAGTCTTCTAGCGGATTGTAGATCGTTTGTCATAAGCGGACCTTTTAAGCCGACCTTGGGACCCAATAGTGCGAGTGTGTCCGAATACCCTGCGGTTATGTAAGAACCGGGGCATGCATGGAGACAAGGCGTAGGGGTCATTGTTCTTATCAGGACAAGTGCCCAACTAGTTATGTTATATTACATGGATAGTAGAAACATCTTCGGGGAGAATCGTTCCATTAAGGGTTCCTTTCCGTGGGAGGCATGCCCTAAAGTGCATGTCAAACTGCTAAGACAGAAAATCATCAGGGGCAGATGTATAAATAGTTAAAAATCATCTTTTAGTTCACCGACTGAATATTCCCTTAAGAGCGCTAGCTTTGGCTTCACCCAATCTGAGGTACACATCCGGTGACTGGCGGTAATAATCGAGAGGTGCTCCTTTACCACCTAGCCAAACAATCGGGAGCGTGAGGGGTAAGCCAGGGCGAGCAACCATTGGCCAAAACTTAAGTCATATCGATGCATATAATGGTGAGTAAAAGGTACATGCGGAAGTTTGACACAGTGTTGGGCATGAAGCCCGTATAAATAAAGCTTCATTAAAGAAGCCCCGAGTATAATAGCGGACAGCGGTCAAGTATCTTGAACAAAGCGCCAAGCGAGCCTCTAAAGGCTTCAAGAAGAAGGAGGAGGAAGGAGAATAAAAAGACTGCAAAAATAGAAAATGTGGGCGGAGGAAGGAGACCAACTCGGAGTCCGGCGCTTTAAGCGTAGAATCTTTGTAGGCGGGCTGCGTTTCATGGGTTCGGCTCGAGTCGGTTATCCGATCGTTTATGAGCGGTATGCTCCTTGTCGGGACCTAGTCGATGATGAAAGGACCTTCCCATTTGGGCTTGAGTTTGTCCTTTTTCTTGTCCGGAGCGTAGAACTAGTTCGCCAACATTGTAAGCTTTGGCCCGTACTTCCTGCTTTGATATCTTGAGCCTCTTGTTGATAAAATCTGGAACAAGCTTTTGCCACGTCGCCTCCTCCTCAATGCGTCAAACTGTCCTGCCGTCGAGCTCGGCTTCTCTTTCTTCATACATGCGCCGCGGTGAGTCATGCATTATGTCATGAGGCAAGCGCCTCTGCCGTACACAATAAAAATGGTGTGAATCCGGTGAATGCGATTGGGCGTGGTCCGCAGCCCCTAGAGTCGGTCGAGCTCCACTGCCTCTGCGCCGTACACCATAAAAATGGTGTGAATCCGATAATGCGATTGGCGTGGTCCGCAGCCCCAGTCGAGTCGAGCTCCTCAACCCGGTGCATGTTGGATTCCTTGAGGACCGCACTAGTGCAGGTTTAATGCGCTCATGATTAGACCGTTTTCTCGCTCGACTTGACCGTTGGTTTGAGGGTCATAGGCTGGCGTAATCGAGCTTGATGCCCATGTTTTTGCACCATAATTTGACCTCATCGGCCGTGAAGTTGGTGCCATTATCGATGATGATACTATGGGGGCGCGTAGCGATGCACTACCCCGATATAAAGTCTATCACCGGCCCGGATTGGCCGTTTAACGAGCAGCCTCTATCCATTTGGTGAATTTATCCACCATGACCAATAGGTATTTTTGCTTGTGGGTTCCTCCCTTAAGGGTCCAACCATGTCAAGCCCCGGACCCTGACGGCTAGGTGATGGGTATAGTTTTGAGGCGGTGGGTGGCATGTGGCTTTAGTTAGCAAAAAGGCGGCAACGCGCATCGTTGGACTAAATCCTGCGCATCTGCCGGCCAGTGCCAATAAAATCCTATCTGGAAGGCCTTGCCTACAAGGGCCGGGCTGCGGCGTGGTGCCCACCGTCGGCATGAATTTCAGCCAGGAGGTTTCACCCTTCCTCTTTGGAGATACACCTTTGAAGGACTCTGTTGTGCTTTTCTTATAGAGCTCTCCCTCATGGACTTTATAGGCTTTGGATCGCCCGTACTATGCAGCGAGCCTCATTTTGGTCTTGGGAGTTCTGCCTAGTTAGGTAGGCGAGGAATGGTTCCGTCCGCAGGCGATAACGCCATTATTTAGTGGGTGGAGGGTGTTATCTCGTTGGCGAGCCTCCAATTGTGTCGAGTGTTGGTGTCGGGCATTGCGGTTGGAGTGCGGATTGTTATTCCGGACTCCCTTCCCATAATCGGATGGCTTGAACAGCCGTTCGAGGAAGATGTTGGGCGGGGCGGCCGTGTTTTTTGGCCGATCGTGCCAATCGTCCGCCGCTTGGTTGTTATCTGGGCTATATGATGAAATTGAGCCCTTGAACCGTCTTGACATTTTAGGACGCATTGCGATGCGCTGCCATTTTGGATCTTGGCATCAAAGTCTCCGTTTATTTGAGATATCGCGGTTGAATCCGCGCACCTCTAGGCGTTTAATGCCCATGGAGGCTGCCATCCGGAGGCCGTGCGGAAGGGCCTCGTAGTTCGGCTGCGTTGTTGGAGTCCGTATACATTATCTGAAGGGCGTATTGGACTGTGTCCCGGTTGGGGAGCGTCGGGAACGCAGCCCTAGGCGGCCAACATTTTGGAGCCATCAAAGTGCATGATCCAATTGGAGTATCGCCGTACTCTTTAGGGAGTTGACGGTCCATTGCCCGAAGTCGGCCAAAACCTGCGACTTAATAGCTCATCATGGCTTATAGGTTATGTCGAATGGAAGGAGCTCTATGGCCCATTTAGCAATCCGGCCCGTCCGTCGCGGTTGTTTATAATGTCGTTAATAGGTACTTGGAGGCTACCGTTATGAACACTCTTGAAAGTAATTAGCAGCTTCGGGATGCCATGAACACCACGTATGCTATCTTTTGATAATGTGGGTGCGGGACTTGCATGGAGTTAGGACGGTGGACACATAGTAAACGGTTTTGAAGAGGAACTGTGTCCGTCCGTTTCTCGTTCACGGCGAGCACCGCTCGACAACTTGATGTGTTGCGGCGATATATAATACTTGGTTCGCTCATGTTGATGACCAAGACGGATTGTTGCCAATATGGCTTTTATTTCTTGAGTCCGGCGTGGCATCAAATCCACTCGAAGTGTTGATCTTGCGGAGAGCGGTAAAGGGTGGCGCTTTTCTCCCAAGCGGAAATAAAAGCGGCTTAGAGCGCTCGCATCGATCAATTTTGTATTTGTTTGAGGTCTTTTGGAATATCAATTGTGGAGCTCGAGATCTTGGCTGGGTTTGCTTCAATTCCTCTACGGACACAATGAAGCCCAAGAGCTTTCCGTTTGGAGCGCAAAAGCGCATTTTCGGATTGAGCTTAATGTCATATTTTGGAGATTGTTGAATGTGAGCCTCAAATCGTCTACTAGAGTTTCGATATGCTTGGATTTGTGACCACGTCATCTACATATGCTTCCTTTGTTTTGCCGATCTGGTTTGCGGACATATACGAATCATGCGCTGATATGTTGCGCGGCATTTTTTGAGCCCGAAGGGCATTGTGTTGAATCGAATGGGCGTATGGAGTGATGGATCTTTGTGCGGCTTGTCGGCTCCGCCATCTTGATTTGGTGCTAGCAGATGCAGCGTCGAGGAAGCACAATGAGTCGTGTCCTGCTGTAAGCGTCGATAATTTGATCAATGCGAGGAGGGAAGGGATCCTTTGGGCAAGCCTTATTAAGGTCTTTGAAATCAACACATAGGCGCTGAGTTTATCCTTCTTTGGTACCATCACCAGTTTGCTAGCCAGTCCGGATGTTTTATATCTCGATGAATCCGGCTTCGAAGTTTGGCTAGCTCCTCTCCCATCTTTGTCTCTTTGGTTCGAAGCGGCTGAAGAGCTGTTTGGTGCTTGAATCCTTTTAGGGTATTTAGGCTGTGCTTCGGCCGGCGACGTGGGATTCTGGCAGTAGAAGGGTGCGAACAAAATGTCCGATTTTCTCGAAATTCTCGTGGTCGGCGTCTACATCGAGGGTTTAATTGTGCCCCAATGGGCCGTCTTTCTTTGGAGTCCGTTGGTGGACTTGGAATTTGACTATTTCATCAGCTGGTTTAAATGAGGTGGACTTGGATCTTTTATCAAGTATCACATCGTCCCTGTTCACGTGGAAGCGCATCGCGATGAGTTCCTCGGCCTAGCGATAGTGCCTCGAGGGCTAGTCGGCTTCTTGTTTTTTGGGGGC
>JAHIAM010012195.1:0-18238 GCA_021605205.1 Aegilops longissima
AGGTCATTCTGGATTTTTGAATTAAATCTTAAACCATTTGACTTTGGGCATTTAAACACTATAAATAATTTAAATGCTCAAATAATGTTGGAAATATTTGTGGGCCATAGAAATAATTCAGGAAGTGCCGTGAATATTTTCAGGATTTATAAAATTGATTTGGTTTTTAAAGCTGGATCAAAACAAGCAGAACAAATAGAAAAGCAGAAAACAATAAAGGGCAGGGCTCACGGCCTACAGGCAGCCGGCCCATTGCCTCCTTTCCCCCCTGCTGGCGGCCCGGTTGGCCCAGCCCACCAGCCCCGCCCGCTCGTCGCCTACCTCTGCGATGGCGGAGGAGGGAACCTGGCGATCGTCGCCCGCCTTGCGCCACCACCTCCACCCTGCACTGCCTCCCGGCCTCCTTGCGATGCCACGGCGCCTCCCGACCCCCAGCCTCTCACTCTCTCCCTCGAGCCCTCCCCTTCCTCTGCTCTCTCTCCCTCCAGCTGGCCAAGGCCGCCGTCGCCACCGCTTCGCCGTAGCCACCCACAGGCCCTCCCTCGCCTCGCCGGCGTGCCCATAGCCTCCGCCGTGGCGCCCCGTCCTCCTCACCGAGTCTCCGGCCGGGCGCCCAAGGCACCACCCACCGTTTCCCCTCTTGGACCGCCCGATCGCCGTCGCCCAATTCGCGGCTCGGTGCCCCCGAGCTCACCGGCAGCCTCATCGCACCACGGTGAGCCCCGAGTCGATTCCCCTCTTCTCGACTCATTCTCCCCTCTAGCTACCCTCCCCCGTGGCCGAAGCCCTTGCCCGCCTATGTCGCCGCCGGCGTGCCTCCGGCCACCCTCTTGGCCCCTTGTCGCTCAACCTTCTCCCAGCTGCATAGGTCACGTAGGTGCCTCGCCGAGCCCCCGGACAGCGTGGCCTCGACCCGGCGTGCCCGAGCTCCGGCCGCCCGCGCTGGCTCGTCGCCCGGCGCCTCTACCGGCCGCCCGAGCTCTAACCACCCACCAAGAGCGGTTTGACCTGGGCGCCCTGTTGACCCGCTGACGTCACATTGACATCAGGCTGACGCAATAACTAGGTTTCTAGATTTAATTTAATTCAGTAAATTTCAGAAAATACTCTAAACTTCTAAAAATCATATAAATTCAACCGTAACTCGGATGGAAATAATTTATATATGAAAAATGATCAGAAAAATATGAAGAATCTGTTTATGCCATGATCATGCATGTTTGAACAAGTTAACCTCACTGAATAGGATGAATCATGATTAGGGTAATTTATGAAATAGCATTTGGAGTTGGAGTTCAACCTTGTTTGAATTCCACTTCAATTAACTTGGATTATTATTGCATTAGGTGAATTCAGTACCTTAATATGACATGTCATTCATGTGAATGTGCATTGCATTGATTGTGTTCTCTCTTGTTTGCGGTAATTGTCCCTCTCGGTGAGCGATGTCAAACGATGAGTTCGATGACACCGATGAAGAACTATATTATCTTGAAGTGCCGGGCAAGCAAAACCCCTTGTTCATTCGATACAATCCCACTCTCTCGCTCCTGCTCTATTTTACTGCATTAGGACAACAACGACTCATGTGTTACTTGCTGCGGTAGCTGAACCCCTTGATCCTTTGCATGACTGTCATTCCACGATAATTAGATGAAACCCACTAGCATGAGTAGGAATTGTTTGAGCCATGTTGTGCCTACTCATTTATGTTTGTTTGTCATGCCTGCTCTTGCTTAGAGTTGAGTCGGGTCGATTCATCGGGAATGAATTGGAATTATTATGAACATGTCCTATTGTGTGTGAGCTAAGTGTGTGAACACGATTTGGTAAAGGTAGCGGTGAGAGGCCATGTAGGAGTACATGGTGGGTTGTCTCATTGCAGCCGTCCTCGAGGAACTGAGTTACTGTGTTTGTGATCCATGATCTGATTACTACCACGCATTGGGCCCGAAACCAATGGACCCTCTCGGCTTCTTGACCACCCTTGTCCTCGGTCAAGGGAGTTGCAAGTAGTTTACGGTGTTTGTAGCATCTTTGGGCCGCGCATAGCGCTGACCTTAGGGGTGGGTTGTGTTGCGGTAGGCACCGTGGTTGATGTGCCGAGTGCCCGTTTGGTATCTCGGGAACCCTGCACACATCGTTCGGGGCTGTATGGGAAACCTCGGCGGACTCCTGCGGATGGAACCGAATAGGCGATAAACCTGGACTAGGGACTTGAGTGTTTAGGTAGGCGTGGCCGACACCCGTTGGGCTTCCGCTTGAAGGTTGCGAGTACATGTCGTGTATGGCGGCGGTAAGTGGTGAGCGTGTGTGAAGAAGTACACCCTGCAGGGTTTAATATGATCTATTGAATAGCCGTGTCCACGGAAAAGGACTTCTGGGTTGCCTATATCGGTTCATAGACAAGTGAAAGTGGATACTCTAAAATCGCAAGATAAGCGTGAGTGCTATGGATGGCGTTCTCGTAGGGAGGCGGGGCGGGTCCATAGTGGTGTATTGCCATGGTGAATATGTGGACTCGTGTGCGCCACCTCAAAAGAGTTACTTGCGATCGTAGTTCGGGATAGCCACGAGTCAAAGCTGGCTTGCTGCGGTCAAACTCCACCACCCCTTTTGATAATGATGCATATGTAGTTAGTTACGATGTAAGTCTTCTGAGTACAATTGTACTCACGTTTGCTTATTTTATGTTTTGCGAGAGACATCGGTCTCGCTAGTAGTTCCACGTGGACTTGACGTTTAGCTTGTTACCTCAGCTACGATCTTGTGCCTCGGCGAGATCTGGTAGATAGCGGGCTTCTCAGCCTTTTTCATTTATAGTTATGCGTACCGGACATGTTTAGCTTCGCTTGTGCTTTGACTTGTATGCTCACGAGTGTTGGGTCATGAGACCCATGTTTGTAATATCTCGCTCCTCGGGCCTAATGAATAATATCTGAGTCGTAGAGTTATGTTGTGATGCCACGTCGTATTTACACATATTGAGCATATTGTGTGTATGTTTGAAATGCTTGGTATGTGGGATCCGACAAACTAGTTGTTTATCCTTGGCAGCCTCTCATATGGGAAATGTAGTCTCGTGCTTACGGCGATAGTAGTCCGCTTCTGCCGGTTCACGAGTCCTGCTAGCCCAGCACTCTGCTTGGACACTTGGTGGCGGCATGTGTTTCACTTCGTTCCTATATACATCCCTTGAAATGTCACGCGGTGTTATTCGAGTCCTGCCTAGCCTGCTACAGCCGGGATACGGAGTCTGTTAGCCAGTGCTACAGCCAGTACATACGTTGATGACCGACATGCTCGGCGTGATTCATGTATGCCTGTCCCCATGGGTTAGTGCCGCTTTGGGTTCACGACTAGCCATGTCGGCCGGGTTCTTCGTCATATGGATGCTAGCGACACTATCATATCGTGAGCCAAAAGCATAAGCGGTCCGGACCATGGTAAGGCGACACCGTGGGAATACCGTGCGTGAGGCCGCAAAGTGATATGATGTGTTATATGCTAGATCGGTGTGACCTAGGATCGGGGTCCTGACAGCGTTGGTATCGAGCTGTTGCTGTAGGATTACCAAGCCAAACTGGTGAAGTTGTGTCTAGAAATGCTTTAGTTATGTAAGGAATTGATTGTGGGAGGAGCGTAAGGCTCTTTTTACTCCTTATACCTCATGGCCTTCGATCGAGTCATCCTCCTCTCTTCTACGGGGTTTAAGAACTAGGCTTCTCATCTATCTATCAGGATGACGTGTTACTAATCCATAGACCTTTAAGATTGTTGGTTTTAATCCTCAGTTCAGTTCCTACTACTCCTGTATGATAGCTGTTGATCTCGAATCTTGTTATGATGTTGTTGAGTGGTTATGCCACCATTTTTTCGGGATGTCTCAAATCATTTTGAGCATTTACAGCCGTTATCTGTCAAAGTCATCCAGGTCTCTAAATAGTCGATGCATTTGCAATCCTTTCCTTCATTCGATGTCCTCTTTGGTCAGAATAAGCACACTAACCGGTGCGTTGGGGGAATTTATTGCCTTGACATATATGTTGGAACTACTATTATGACCCTAGGTGTTTAGGAAGTCACCTAGCAATTTAGCAATGCTTTTGTATCCCCAGTGTGATGATTCTGGCCATCGTTCTCGAAAGCATCCCGTGATGCCATTTAGTAATAGGTATTCTACTCCTGGGTTGCTGAACCCGAGACTCATCCTACTTCATGTTGTTAGTATTTGCTAGTGCCTTTAGGATATTAGTAACCTTTGCGATAGTCCTCAAGGTCCGTGGTATATCCTTCTTCCAAGTACCATGAATCACTTATGGCAGAGGTTCTTTTGAACCAAAAGATCACAACTAGAGTGCTCTTGAGGAGTTCTCCATTCATAATTGTGAATCTGCCAATTCTACCTTTCTGCATGGGTTATCCGGAAGAAATGTTGAGTTTGCTCGACATACTAATATGTGCATCCACAACTCAGAAAATTATATGTTCCTTTGAGTTGTTCTCTTAGATGCCTTCTGACCTTCCTTTATCAATTGATAGCCAAGGGTATGTGTGCATTTGTGTTCATCGGTGCATTTTATCCTTGTGGTCCGTCAAGCCATTCTATTCCGGAATGACTAGGAGAAACAAACTCCAGTACCCCATCCATATCCAGGATTGGGTCAAGGCAGTTGTATTCCGCAGATCAAAATGCCAATCCAGCTTTTGATTCTGTTCTACCCTGAAGTATTGCCATCTTATGTCAAGAATGTCATGGGAATTGCACAACCTCCTAGGAATTCTTGATGCAGTGATACTTCTCACCATCATTGTTCATTCCTCGGTTCCGTGTTGATGCAACCGGGAAGCCGACAAGTGAATTGTGATGTGTGAAATCAATACCCCGAGCAACTTGTTGCTTGGTAGTGAATGGACAATATTCTCATTCTTAGCGTGTTGGTTATTAAACCATCATCCTAAGATTGATCGTGCTACCTAGTCCTTATTTCTGGTGCACACTTCGATTGATGAGTTAGGATTGTGTCAAGTCCTCACTCATTTGATCATATCGTCTTGCCCTGAAAAGCAAGATTGTTCTCAAGCTTAGTAACATACGGTGGGTCGTGACTTTCCAAATATCTTCCTGGAAGTGTTACCGGGTTGTTTCCTGATTGTTATGTTGAGCTCGTGATCAAGTGGGTTCCCTGTGGACCACCCTTTCTCCAAGAATCTGTGTTGGATATCCCTGAGCTAGTTGGTTAAGCTAGACAATAACTTGGAGAGTTGGAAGATAAAAGCTCGCCTAACCTAGTTCGATCCAAAGGGATATTCCTGTGTAGTGTGTGTTGAAGAAAGATGATATTTTCATCGATTGGTCCTCGTGATCAGTTGTTGGATCTATTGTCCTACCAATTCTTTGATTTGAGTATGGGCCATTGTCAAGTCAAATCAGTACCAACGATGCTCGTAATGTTGCCTTACTCGTGGTTGATCCCTCGAGCATACACCATTATATCTTTTGGTCTGGCCAATGCTATCACCGTGTTCACATGATGGTGGAAGTCCAGTGATATGGAAATTCCGATGAGTTGCTGTTGAGCCCATCAGTAGCATTTTGTCTCCCCCATGAGTCATGTTGAGCATCAACCCAGTATTGGAAACTTGTGTAAGCATTTCTTCGTGTTTCGTTCATGAAGCATATGTCTGGATGAAAGTAGTGACTTCCTCTAATTCATGTGCATCTGATGTAAGTTGCCGCCATGAATTTGAGAAAGGTTTGTTTTGTTTCCTCTGGAATCATCCCAAGTCAGTCATGCATGTGCGAAGTATTCTATGGTTTGATAGACTGATCATCTTCATTCCGTATGTATTCCTAGCACACCAAGCCACTAACTGATTTGTACAAGGAGAAGAAGTTTCTTCATAAGAACTAATCATATGACTTATGTTAGGACTTCGTTATCCTCGATGATGGTTCCCAACCTGAACTTGGTAGTATTTTTATCATAAGACTACTACGTGGTCATGCTTGTCTTGGACAGCGAGTTCATGGGTTTGTGTGAGAACACGCTCATGTTTTGGAGCTTACTACCTTAGTTCATCCCGAGAATCTATAGCGCCTTCTAAATCGATTTGTGTTGCAACCTTTCTGTTCGGACATCTTGAGTCTGAAGTATCCTATTCCCAATCGGATCTGAATCTCAGGCAGATATGATGGTTGGAACATTCCAACAGTTGCATTTCGTTCCCAGCTTGCACCGTCCTTGTGCTATCTTGCTATAGCCTGTCTTCTTAGCAATTCTTGTCCAGGGTTATCTTCAAAAGTGGACTTACCATGGGTCCCCTCCACCTCCGAAGATAAGCAAAGATCATCCATTGCGTTGTCTTCAACAAGGTAGTCCACATCATCCATTCTAGTCCGGGTGTACCATTCCTTGCATTCCATCAAATGATCGCTTATGATTGCCTTAGGCTGGTATAAAGAGTTCCAATGATCTATGGATCAAAAGTAATTCTTTTTGCCACTTAAGGGAATAGTTCCTTGCGCCACCTTTCGAGGTGTCTGTTACGGGATCATGATAGATATTCCTCGCCACCCTGACACCATCCACCATCTCCCTAAGCGTGGAATTGTTGCCACCAATCAAACCCCGTTGTTGTTCTTCCATCCCTCTCGCTGTACTTTGTGTCTCAACTCGAGATGTGACACCGTCTCAGTCCGTGAGTCGATCATGTTTAACTTGATCTTTGTGAAGATCGAATCATGTAGGGTTTCCCCTTTCTTTCTGTTGTCGTGTCGGGTGAAGATCTCAAGGACGTCAAGACCAAGATGATGGAGTGAACCAACATCTTCGAGAAGGGCAATTGGATCATGAAGATTGTGATAGTTGTGACTCCCCTTTTCCTCTTACCTCACGTCTTGAATCTCGGGGCGAGATTCTTGTTTAGTGGGGGTGAGTTGTCACAACCCTAGAATTGTTTGACATTAGTTGCATTAAGGCATTCATGTCATCATGTTATTTTCCTCAGAAAGTTGAAATGGGGATTGTTGAAACCCTAGCACCAATTGAATTCAACTAGGTTCAATAAAAATATTTTCAATGAACCCAAAATGCCCTTGGAAATGTTCATGATTTTGATAAAGGTGAAAACCTCTGCCAAAAATGATGAGCATATTTCTTGGCCATTTATGGATTCTTGGATTAATTCATGAAGTATTTGAATTTGGGCATTCGAATGCTATAAATAATTTAAATGCTCAAATAATTCTGAAACTAAATGTGGGCTGTTGCATATATTTGAAGGTGCCCACAATTATTTTCAGGATTTTTAGAAGTACTACAGTTATTTTAATAAAGCCCTAAAACTACAGAATAATAAGCAGAAACAATAAATAGAGAGAGAGAGAAGCCCACTTACAGCGCCATGAACCAGCCCAGCCTCCCCCCTTGGCAAAGCCTGGTGGCCCAGCCCACAGTGCCCTCCTGTCGCCTTCCTCCTCGTGCAGTGGCGGAGGAGGGACACCGCTGACGCCGCCGAGCTCGCCACGCCTCCGGGCTGCACTGCTGCGTCGCTCAGCCACCTTGACGCCCACGTCATCCCAAGCGGCGCCCGTGCCCCTCGCCCCTCTCCTCACTCGCCGCCCTCTCCTTCCCCTGCCCTCTTCCCCGAGCTCACCGAGCGGAGCTGCACGCCACAAGCGAGCTCCATCGCGCCACCGCTACCCTCTCTCCTCCCGATATGCCCACGAGCTCCGCCTCTTCCCGCTGAACCTCTCCACAAAGAAGCAAGCCGGATGGCCTGCGCCGCGGCCGCCGTCTTCCCCATCTCCGGCCGCCGAGATCGCGGCGCGCTTCGCCGCCTCGGCGTCTCCCGAGCCGCTGGGCCTCAATCGACCCCTGTAAGCCCAGTCGTCCCCCCTTCTCCCTGGTCCTTCGACCCCTAGGCCATAGCCCGTCTTGGCCGAGAACCCCCACGCCGCCCGGCGATGTCGCGCCGTCCTGCAGCCGTAAAGCTTGAAACCGAGCACGAAGCGTGCTCCTAGCATCCTCGGGGCTCGGTGAGCCCTTAGCCAGCCCTCCCGTCCTCTGTAGGTCTGCGCCGCTCGAACCCGAACTCCGGTCGCCGCCAAAGCTCGGCCTTGGCGAGATTCCGGCTGCCCGTGACCACCGTCTGGTCCATCAGATCTTGTGAGTGCAAGAGCTCCTCCCCGGTGCGCTCAGCGTGCCAAACCACCGCCCGAAGCTCAACTCCGAGCCGCGCCACCGTCGTTTTGGTCGCCGCCGGCCAGGTTCCGGCGAGGCCGACGTGGCGACCTCATTAGTTGCTAATGAACCTGCTAATCACCCCTCTAGAGCCACTGACGTGTGGGACCCTGAGCCTACTTACTTTGGTTTAATTTATGTTAAGTTTAGTACTAATATATGTGGACCCCACGTGCCAGTTTGACCTTCGCCAAGTCAGCTTTGACTGGACCCACATGTCATCCACCTAAACCAGCCTGAGACGCTGACCAATGGACCCCACAGGTCAGGTTTGACCTGGGGCGCCCTGTTGACCCGCTGACGTCACATTGACATCGGTGGCCTTAATAACTAGGTTTCTAGATTTAATTTAATTCAGTAAATTTCAGAAAATACTCTAAACTTCTAAAAATCATATAAATTCAACCGTAACTCGGATGGAAATAATTTATATATGAAAAATGATCAGAAAAATATGAAGAATCTGTTTATGCCATGATCATGCATGTTTGAACAAGTTAACCTCACTGAATAGGATGAATCATGATTAGGGTAATTTATGAAATAGCATTTGGAGTTGGAGTTCAACCTTGTTTGAATTCCACTTCAATTAACTTGGATTATTATTGCATTAGGTGAATTCAGTACCTTAATATGACATGTCATTCATGTGAATGTGCATTGCATTGATTGTGTTCTCTCTTGTTTGCGGTAATTGTCCCTCTCGGTGAGCGATGTCTGACGATGAGTTCGATGACACCGATGAAGAACTATATTATCTTGAAGTGCCGGGCAAGCAAAACCCCTTGTTCATTCGATACAATCCCACTCTCTCGCTCCTGCTCTATTTTACTGCATTAGGACAACAACGACTCATGTGTTACTTGCTGCGGTAGCTGAACCCCTTGATCCTTTGCATGACTGTCATTCCACGATAATTAGATGAAACCCACTAGCATGAGTAGGAATTGTTTGAGCCATGTTGTGCCTACTCATTTATGTTTGTTTGTCATGCACTGCTCTTGCTTAGAGTTGAGTCGGGTCGATTCATCGGGAATGAATTGGAATTGTTATGAACATGTCCTATTGTGTGTGAGCTAAGTGTGTGAACACGATTTGGTAAAGGTAGCGGTGAGAGGCCATGTAGGAGTACATGGTGGGTTGTCTCATTGCAGCCGTCCTCGAGGAACTGAGTTACGTGTTTGTGATCCATGATCTGATTACTACCACGCATTGGGCCCGAAACCAATGGACCCTCTCGGCTTCTTGACCACCCTTGTCCTCGGTCAAGGAGTTGCAAGTAGTTTCGGTGTTTGTAGCATCTTTGGGGGCCGCATAGCGCTGACCTTAGGGGTGGGTTGTGTTGCGGTAGGCACCGTGGCCCGGTGTACCGAGTGCCGTTTGGTATCTCGGGAACCCTGCACACATCGTTCGGGGCTGTATGGGAAACCTCGGCGGACTCCTGCGGATGGAACCGAATAGGCGATAAACTGGACTAGGGACTTGAGTGTTTAGGTAGGCCGTGGCCGACACCCACGTTGGGCTTCCGCTTGAAGGTTGCGAGTACATGTCGTGTAGCGGCGGTAAGTGGTGAGCGTGTGTGAAGAAGTACACCCTGCGGGGTTTAATATGATCTATTGAATAGCCGTGTCCACGGAAAAGGACTTTGGGTTGCCTATATCGGTTCATAGACAAGTGAAAGTGGATACTCTAAAATCGCAAGATAAGCGTGAGTGCTATGGATGGCGTTCTCGTGAGGGAGGCGGGGGCGGGTCCATAGTGGTGTATTGCCATGGTGAATATGTGGACTCGTGTGCGCCACCTCAAAAGAGTTACTTGCGATTCGTAGTTCGGGATAGCCACCGAGTCAAAGCTGGCTTGCTGCGGTCAAACTCCACCACCCCTTTTGATAATGATGCATATGTAGTTAGTTACGATGTAAGTCTTGCTGAGTACAATTGTACTCACGTTTGCTTATTTTATGTTTTGCGAGAGGCGTCGGTCTCGCTAGTAGTTCCACGTGGACTTGACGTTTAGCTTGTTACCTCAGCTACGATCTTGTGCCCTCGGCGGGATCTGGTAGATAGTCGGGCTTCTCAGCCTTTTTCATTTATAGTTATGCGTACCCGGACATGTTTAGCTTCGCTTGTGCTTTGACTTGTATGCTCGAGTGTTGGGTCATGAGACCCATGTTTGTAATATCTCGCTCCTCGAGCCTAATGAATAATATCTGAGTCGTAGAGTTATGTTGTGATGCCACGTCGTATTTACATATATTGAGCATATTGTGTGTATGTTTGAAATGCTTGGTATGTGTGGGATCCGACAAACTAGTTGTTTATCCTTGGCAGCCTCTCATATGGGAAATGTAGTCTCGTGCTTCGGCGATAGTAGTCCGCTTCTGCCCGGTTCACGAGTCCTGCTAGCCCAGCACTCTGCTTGGACACTTGGTGGCGGCATGTGTTTCGCCGTTCCTATATACATCCCTTGAAATGTCACGCGGTGTTATTGAGTCTGCCTAGCCTGCTACAGCCGGGATACGGAGTCCTGTTAGCCAGTGCTACAGCCGAGTACATCGTTGATGACCGACATGCTCGGCGTGATTCATGTATGCCTGTCCCCATGGGTTAGCCGCTTTGGGTTCACGACTAGCCATGTCGGCCGGGTTCTTCGTCATATGGATGCTAGCGACACTATCATATCGTGAGCCAAAAGACGCATAAGCGGTCCGGGCCATGGTAAGCGACACCGTGGGAATACCGTGCGTGAGGCCGCAAAGTGATATGATGTGTTATATGCTAGATCGGTGTGACCTAGGATCGGGGTCTGACAGCGTTGGTATCGAGCTTTGTTGCTGTAGGATTACCAAGCCAAACTGGTCGAAGTTGTGTCTAGAAATGCTTTAGTTATGTAAGGGAATTGATTGTGGGAGGGAACGTAAGGCTCTTTTTACTCCTTATACCTCATGGCCTTCTGATCTGAGTCATCCTCCTCTCTTCTACGGGGTTTAAGAACTAGGCTTCTCATCTATCTATCAGGATGACGTGTTACTAATCCATAGACCTTTAAGATTGTTGGTTTTAATCCTCAGTTCAGTTCCTACTACTCCTGTATGATAACTGTTGATCTCAGAATCTTGTTATGATGTTGTTGAGTGGTTATGCCACCATTTTTTTTCGGGATGTCTCAAATCATTTTGAGCATTTACAGCCGTTATGCTGTCCGAGTCATCCGGTCTCTAAATAGTCGATGCATTTGCAATCCTTTCCTACATTCCCGATGTCCTCTTTGGTGAGAATAAGCACACTACTTAGGTGCGTTGGGGAATTTATTGCCTTGACATATATGTTGGAACTACTATTATGACCCTAGGTGTTTAGGAAGTCACCTAGCAATTTAGCAATGCTTTTGTATCCCCAGTGTGATGGTTCTGGCCATCGTTCTCGAAAGCATCCCGTGATGCCATTTAGTAATAGGTATTCTACTCCTGGGTTCTTTGAACCGAGACTCATCCTACTTCATGTTGTTAGTATTTGCTAGTGCCTTTAGGATATTAGTAACCTTTGCGATAGTCCTCAAGGTCCGTGGTATATCCTTCTTCCAAGTACCATGAATCACTTATGGCAGAGGTTCTTTTGAACCAAAAGATCACAACTAGAGTGCTCTTGAGGAGTTCTCCATTCATAATTGTGAATCTGCCAATTCTACCTTTCTGCATGGGTTATCCGGAAGAAATGTTGAGTTTGCTCGACATACTAATATGTGCATCCACAACTCAGAAAATTATATGTTCCTTTGAGTTGTTCTCTTAGATGCCTTCTGACCTTCCTTTATCAATTGATAGCCAAGGGTATGTGTGCATTTGTGTTCATCGATGCATTTTATCCTTGTGGTCCGTCAAGCCATTCTATTCGGAATGACTAGGAGAAACAAACTCGATACCCCATCCATATCTAGGATTGGGTCAAGGCAGTTGTATTCATGAGATCAAAATGCCAATCCAGCTTTTGATTCTGTTCTACCCAAGTATTGCCATCTTATGTCAAGAATGTCATGGGAATTGCACAACCTCCTAGGAATTCTTGATGCGGTGATACTTCTCACCATCATTGTTCATTCCTCGGTTCCGTGTTGATGCAACCGGAAGCCGACAAGTGAATTGTGATGTGTGAAATCAATACCCGAGCAACTTGTTGCTTGGTAGTGAATGGACAATATTCTCATTCTTAGCGTGTTGGTTATTAAACCATCATCCTAAGATTGATCGTGCTACCTAGTCCTTATTTACGGTGCACACTTGATTGATGAGTTAGGATTGTGTCAAGTCCTCACTCATTTGATCATATCGTCTTGCCTGAAAAGCAAGATTGTTCTCAAGCTTAGTAACATACGGTGGGTCGTGACTTTCCAAATATCTTCTTGGAAGTGTTGCGGGTTGTTTCGATTTGTTATGTTGAGCTCGTGATCAAGTGGGTTCCTGTGGACCACCCTTTCTCCAAGAATCTGTGTTGGATATCCCCTGAGCTAGTTGGTTAAGCTAGACAATAACTTGGAGAGTTGGAAGATAAAAGCTCGCCTAACCTAGTTCGATCCAAGGGATATTCTGTGTAGTGTGTGTTGAAGAAAGATGATATTTTCATCGATTGGTCCTCGTGATCAGTTGTTGGATCTATTGTCCTACCAATTCTTTGATTTGAGTATGGGCCATTGTCAAGTCAAATCAGTACCAACGATGCTCGTAATGTTGCCTTACTCGTGGTTGATCCTCGAGCATACACCATTATATCTTTTGGTCGGCCAATGCTATCACCGTGTTCACATGATGGTGGAAGTCGATGATATGGAAATTCCGATGAGTTCTTTGTTGAGCCCATCGGTAGCATTTGTCTCCCCATGAGTCATGTTGAGCATCAACCTAGTATTGGAAACTTGTGTAAGCATTTCTTCGTGTTTCGTTCATGAAGCATATGTGCGGATGAAAGTAGTGACTTCCTCTAATTCATGTGCATCGATGTAAGTTGCCGCCATGAATTTGAGAAAGGTTTGTTTTGTTTCCTCTGGAATCATCCCAAGTCAGTCATGCATGTGCGAAGTATTCTATGGTTTGATAGACTGATCATCTTCATTCCGTATGTATTCCTAGCACACCAAGCCACTAACTGATTTGTACAAGGAGAAGAAGTTTCTTCATAAGAACTAATCATATGACTTATGTTAGGACTTCGTTATCCTCGATGATGGTTCCCAACCTGAACTTGGTAGTATTTTTATCATAAGACTACTACGTGGTCATGCTTGTCTTGGACAGCGAGTTCATGGGTTTGTAGCAGAACACGCTCATGTTTTGGAGCTTACTACCTTAGTTCATCCCCGAGAATCTCGCAACGCCTTCTCGTCGATTTGTGTTGCAACCTTTCCTGTTCAGACATGCTGAGTCTGAAGTATCCTATTCCCAATCGGATCTGAATCTCAGGCAGATATGATGGTTGGAACATTCAACGATTGCATTTCGTTCCCAGCTTGCACCGTCCTTGTGCTATCTTGCTATAGCCTGTCTTCTTAGCAATTCTTGTCCAGGGTTATCTTCAAAAGTGGACTTACCATGGGTCCCCTCCACCTCCGAAGATAAGCAAAGATCATCCATTGCGTTGTCTTCAACAAGGTAGTCCACATCATCCATTCTAGTCCGGGTGTACCATTCCTTGCATTCCATCAAATGATCGCTTATGATTGCCTTAGGCTGGTATAAAGAGTTCCAATGATCTATGGATCAAAAGTAATTCTTTTTGCCACTTAAGGAATAGTTCCTTCGCCACCTTTCCGAGGTGTCTGTTACGGGATCATGATAGATATTCCCTCGCCACCCTGACACCATCCACCATCTCCCTAAGCGTGGAATTGTTGCCACCAATCAAACCCCGTTGTTGTTCTTCCATCCCTCTCGCTGTACTTTGTGTCTCAACTCGAGATGTGACACCGTCTCAGTCCGTGAGTCGATCATGTTTAACTTGATCTTTGTGAATATCGAATCATGTAGGGTTTCCCCTTTCTTTCTGTTGTCGTGTCGGGTGAAGATCTCAAGGACGTCAAGACCAAGATGATGGAGTGAACCAACATCTTCGAGAAGGGCAATTGGATCATGAAGATTGTGATAGTTGTGACTCCTTTTCCTCTTACCTCCGTCTTGAATCTAAGGCGAGATTCTTGTTTAGTGGGGTGAGTTATCACAACCCTAGAATTGTTTGACATTAGTTGCATTAAGGCATTCATGTCATCATGTTATTTTCCTCGAGAAAGTTGAAATGGGGATTGTTGAAACCCTAGCACCAATTGAATTCAACTAGGTTCAATAAAATATTTTCAATGAACCCAAAATGCCCTTGGAAATGTTCATGATTTTGATAAAGGTGAAAACCTCTGCCAAAATGATGAGCATATTTCTTGGCCATTTATGGATTCTTGGATTAATTCATGAAGTATTTGAATTTGGGCATTGAATGCTATAAATAATTTAAATGCTCAAATAATTCTGAAACTAAATGTGGGCTGTTGCATATATTTGAAGGTGCCCACAATTATTTTCAGGATTTTTAGAAGTACCCTGGTATATTTTAATAAAGCCCTAAAACTACAGAATAATAGAAAGCAGAAACAATAAATAGAGAGAAAGCCCACTCCTCTCTCACTCTCCCAGGCCCCCTCCTCCTCTCTGCTCCCTCTCCCTCGTGGCCGAGCTGCCGTCGCCACCGCTCGCGCCGTAGCCACGGCCTGAGCCCTCCTCGCCTCGCCCGGCGTGTCCATGGCCTCCGCCTAGCCCTCTCCTCCTCCTCACCAAGTCCCCGGCCGGAGCACCCGGCGCCCCCCCGTTTTCCCCTCTCCGGACCCGCCCGATGCGCCGTCGCCCAATTCGCCCGGCTCGGTGCCCCGAGCTCACCGGCGGCCTCGCCGCACTCACGGTGAGCCCAGTCGACTCCCCTCTTCTCCGGCTCATTCTCCCCCTCTAGCTACCATTCCCGTGGCCAGACCCGAAACGCGCGCGCCATTGCCGTCGCCGTCGTGGCCACAACCCGCGATGGCTCTATTCGGCTGTCGCCGTCGTCTTCACCCGTACTCGTAGAGTCGTAGCACCCACCCTTCGACTCGCGGTGCCCCTAGCGCCAACCCGGCGTGCCCGGGCTCCGGCGGCATAAGCTTCGTCGCCGGTGCCTCGATGCCAGCCGCCCAGCTCTAACCACCAGAACCTCGGCGCATCCCAGCTCCGTAGGTACCTCCCGGCCTTTTGGTGGCGGAACAGCGATTGCGCCGCGCCGCTGCGTCGGTTCGCCGGCTGACTAACGCCAGCGCCTTGACCCAGCCCGACCGGCGTGGGTTGACCCACGCCGGTTTGACCTCCTCTCCCTCAACGACATGCGGGCCCCGTGCTAACTAAGTTAGGTTAGTGTTAATTAGGTTAGGTTAATTAGTTAGGCGCTGACCCGTGGGTCCCCAGCGTCAGGTTTGACCTGGACAGCGACCCAGTTGACCGCTGACGTCACATCGGCGTCAGGCTGACGCAATATATATTTTCTAGATTAATTTAATTCAGTAAATTTCAGGAAATACTCTAAACTTCTAAAAATCATATAAATTCAACCGTAACTCGGATGGAAATAATTTATATATGAAAAATGATCAGAAAAATATGAAGAATCTGTTTATGCCATGATCATGCATGTTTGAACAAGTTAACATCACTGAATAGGATGAATTATGATTAGGGTAATTTATGAAATATCATTTGGAGTTGGAATTCAACCTTGTTTGAATTCCACTTCAACTAACAGATTATTATTGCATTAGGTGAATTCAGTACCTTAACATGATCATGCATCATATATGTGCATTGCATTGATTGTGTTCTCTCTTGTTTGCGGTAATTGTCCCTCTCGGTGAGCGATGTCGCAAGCGATGAGTTCGATGACACCGATGAAGAACTATATTATCTTGAAGTGCCGAGCAAGCAAAACCCCTTGTTCATTCGATATAATCCCACTCTCGCTCCTGCTCTATTTTACTGCATTAGGACAACAACGACTCATGTGTTACTTGCTGCGGTAGCTGAACCCCTTGATCCTTTGCATGACTGTCATTCCACGATAATTAGATGAAACCCACTAGCATGGTAGGAATTGTTTGAGCCATGTTGTGCCTACTCATTTATGCTTGTTTGTCATGCCTGCTCTTGCTTAGAGTTGAGTGGGTCTGATTCATCGAGAATGAATTGGAATTGTTATGAACATGTCCTATTGTGTGTGAGCTAAGTGTGTGAACACGATTTGGTAAAAGTAGCGGTGAGAGGCCATGTAGGAGTACATGGTGGGTTGTCTCATTGCAGCCGTCCTCGAGAACTGAGTTACGTGTTTGTGATCCATGAAACAGTTACTACCACGCATTGGGCCCGATCATAATGGACCCTCTCGGCTTCTTAACCACCCTTGTCCTCGGTCCGGGAGTTGCAAGTAGTTTACGGTGTTTGTAGCATCTTTGGGGCGCGCATAGCGCTGACCTTAGGGGTGGGTTGTGTTGCGGTAGGCACCGTGGCCCGGTGTGCTGAGTGCCCGTTTGGTATCTGGGAACCCTGCACACATCGTTCGGGGCTGTATGGGAAACCTCGGCGGACTCCTGCGGATGGAACCGAATAGGCGATAAACCTGGACTAGGGACTTGAGTGTTTAGGTAGGCCGTGGCCGACACCACGTTGGGCTTCGCTTGAAGGTTGCAGTACATGTCGTGTAAGCGGCGGTAAGTGGTGAGCGTGTGTGAAGAAGTACACCCTGCGGGGTTTAATATGATCTATTGAATAGCCGTGTCACGGAGAAGGACTTACGGGTTGCCTATATCGGTTCATAGACAAGTGAAAGTGGATACTCTAAAATCGCAAGATAAGCGTGAGTGCTATGGATGGCGTTCTCGTGGGGAGGCGGATCCATAGTGGTGTATTGATATGGTGAATATGTGGACTCGTGTGCGCCACCTCAAAAGAGTTACTTGCGATCGTAGTTCAGGATAGCCACGAGTCAAAGCTGGCTTTGCGGTCAAACTCCACCACCCCTTTTGATAATGATGCATATGTAGTTAGTTCGATGTAAGTCTTGCTGAGTACAATTGTACTCACGTTTGCTATTTTATGTTTTTGCGAGAGGCGTCGGTCTCGCTAGTAATTCGCTTGGACTTGACGTTTAGCTTGTTACCTCAGCTACGATCTTGTGCCTCGGCGGGATCGGTAGATAGTCGAGCTTCTCAGCCTTTTTCATTTATAGTTATGCGTACCAGGACATGTTTAGCTTCGCTTGTGCTTTGACTTGTATGCTCACGAGTGTTGGGTCATGAGACCCATGTTTGTAATATCTCGCTCTTGGGCCTAATGAATAATATTTGAGTCGTAGAGTTATGTTGTGATGCCATGTCGTATTTACACATATTGAGCATATTGTGTGTATGTTTGAAATGCTTGGTATGTGTGGGATCCGACAAACTAGTTGTTTATCCTTGGCAGCCTCTCATATGGGGAAATGTAGTCTCGTGCCTCCGGCGATAGTAGTCCCTTCTGGCCGGTTCACGAGTCCTGCTAGCCCAGCACTACTGCTTGGACACTTGGTTGGCGGCATGTGTTTCGCCGTTCCTATATACGTCCCTTGAAATGTCGCGCGGTGTTATTGAGTCCTGCCTAGCCTGCTACAGCCGGGATACGGAGTCTGTTAGCCAGTGCTACAGCCAAATTCATCGTTGATGACCGACATGCTCGATGTGATTCATGTATACTGTCCCCATAGGTTAGCGCCGCTTTGGGTTCACGACTAGCCATATCGGCCCGGGTTCTTTGTCATATGGATGCTAGCGACACTATCATATCGTGAGCCAAAAAGCATAAGCGGTCCGGGCCATGGTAAGCGACACCGGTAGAATACCGTGCGTGAGGCACAAAGTGATATGATGTGTTACATGCTAGATCGATGTGACTTAGGATCGGGGTC
>JAHIAM010012196.1:0-18535 GCA_021605205.1 Aegilops longissima
AACATATTTTTATAAAAAGGAATGAAATAATAGACAAAAGCTATGAATTGTTTATTGGAAAATCTGCGGAAAAGCGAGAATGATACAAATAGTCACGATAAGCAAGAGGTGGGACTATTTGACATGTCCCCCTCGAGGCGAGCTGCGGGATGATATGTGAAACAAGTATCTGCTCATTATAGAGACCACTGGACACTCGATGTAGCTTTTACGCTTCCACGGCTGTTGCATCGTGTGTTGGCGATTCTCTTGCGGACGGGCCTTCGAAGCGGAGTCTGAAAGTAAGAAAAAAAGAATGGCGAAATAGGGAGCCCCTAGTGCGGTTGAGGGCGCATTTTGGGCATGCGTGGTCGTGCACCTCCCTCTATGCCCATGGTATTTCGAGCATAATTATGTGCAGCGTAATCTTTGGTTTACTAATTTCGCGAGGCTGGGGTTGAGACGCATTGCTACTCGTGCTCGGAGCGTTCGGCGGTCTTGTTGTGGAAGTTACTCTAAGGCGGCTTGGCGATGTCCGTCGTTTAATAGCGGACTCGAGAATTGCCTTGAGAGGCTGCTTTATACTGCGCGAGTGCGCCGTATGCTCCTCCGTTCGGAGAGTGTTGGTGTTTCCATTGACCGTAATGACTCCTCGAGGGCCTGGCATCTTGAGCTTGAGGTATGCGTAGTCGGCACCGCATTGAACTTTACCGTCACGGTTCGTCCAGAAGCGATGTGTGATAACCACTGCGGAGCAGGACTATGTCGAAGATTAACTCCTCGCTTTGGAAATTATCCGGGATCCGAAGACCACTTCAAGTGTGGCGAGCACTGCGATTGGCTTCTACACTGGTATGGCGCCTTTAAAGGTGTCTTTGTGGGTTTGATCCTTGAGGATCTATGCCCATTTTCCTTGTATCCGATAAAGCGGGTTGATTTGCCGCCATCCATCGGGACTCTAGTGAGGTGAAATTCGTCAATGATTGGGTCTAGAACCAATGCGGCGAGTCCGCCATGGCGGATGCTAGTGGGGTGGTCCCTTGATCAAAAGTGATGGGCAAGAGGACCACGGGTTGAACTTTAGGCGGTGGCTCCACGCATATCGTCACGGTGCCGCTTCCCTCCCTTTTGGGTATGTGGGTTGCGTATATCATATTCACCGTCCGCACTTGTGGAAGCCCTTCATCCCCTATTGTTGTGACGGGGGCTCCTCCTGCGTCATCGCTATGCAGCCCCTTGTCATTGTTTTCGGCGTTTAACTTGCCTGCTGAACACCCAACAATCCCTGTTGGTGTGGTTGGCTGGTTTTCGAAGTGCCGTGTATTTGGCATGGCGATCAGTATTGGTCCAAATTGGGCCAGACCCAAAGTATTTCTTTTGAATGGCTTTTTCGTGACGGGTTTAGAGCCTCTGAATCCGGCATTACTCGTATCCTTAGCATTATGCGCCGTTAATGCGGTGCTTTTGCTTATTCGCGCGACATGCCAATCTTGTCCTTGGTATCCGAATTACTAGGGCTCTTGGTCATGTTATTACTACGAGCTAACCAGCGGATCATGAGTGTTGTGAGGGCTGCCATGGATTTGGCTTTTCTGTCGTAGGTGCGGGCAAGCCACTCATCACGGATGTTATGCTTGAAGGCTGCAAGGGCCTCTGCGTCCGGACAATCGACTATTTGATTTTTCTTGGTTAGGAACCGTGTCTAGAATTATCGGCGATTCCTCTGGGTGCTGAATTATGTGGCTTAGGTCATCGGCGTCGGTGGTCGCACATAGGTGCCACAGAAGTTGTCGAGGAATCGGCTTCGAGTCCTCCCAACAACCAATTGATTCTGTTGGCAAGCTGTTGCCGTCTTTGTGGGTTTGATCCTTGAGGATCTATGCCCATTTTATGCTTTATCTGATAAAAGCGAGTTCGGGCTGCTGCGCCATCCATCGAGGACTCTAGTGAGGTGAAATTAAGTCAATGATTGGGTCTAGAACCAATGCGGCCCGAGTCGCCATGGCGGATGCTAGTGGGGTGGTCCTTGATCAAAAGTGATCGAGGCGAGGGACCCAGGTTGAACTTTAGAGGCTGGCTCCAGCATATCGATCCACAGTGCGCTTCCCTCCCTTTTGGGTATGTGGGTTGCGTATATCATATTCACCGTCCGCACTTGTGGGGAAAGCCCTTACATCCCCTATTGTTCGTGGCGGGGCTCCTCCTCGTCATCGCTATACAGCCCTTGTCATTGTTTTCGTTTAACTTGCCTGCTTGAACACCCAACAATCCTGTTGGTGTGGTTGGCTGGTTTTTGAAGTGCCGTGTATTTGGCATGGCGATCAGTATTCGGTCCAAATTGGGCCGGGCCCAAAGTATTTCTTTTGAATGGCTTTTCCGTGACCGGGTTTAGAGCCTCTGAATCCGGCATTAACTCCGTATCCTTAGCATTATCGCCGTTAATGCGGTGCTTTTTGCTTATTCTGACGCGACATGCCAATGCTGTCCTTGTATCCGAATTACTAGGGCTCTTGGTCATGTTATTACTACGAGCTAACCGGCGGATCATGAGTGTTGTGAGGGCTGCCATGGATTTGGCTTTTCTGTCGTGAGTCTTGGGCAAGCCACTCATCACGGATGTTATGCTTGAAGGCTGCAAGGGCCTCTGCGTCCGGACAATCGACTATTTGATTTTTCTTGGTTAGGAACCGTGTCTAGAATTGTCGGCGATTCCTCTGGGTGCTGAATTATGTGGCTTAGGTCATCGGTGCGGTGGTGGCACATAGGTGCCACAGAAGTTGTCGAGGAATGCGGCTTCGAGGTCCTCCCAACAACCAATTGATTCTGCGGCAAGCTGTTAAGCCAATGCGAGCTGGTCCTTTAAGCTTGAGTGGGAGGTATTTGATGGCGTGTAGATCATCGCCCGGGCCATGTGGATATGAAGGAGATAATCCTCGATCCATACCGCGGTTGTTGTGCAGCGTATGATTCGATGTTTACGGTTTGAAACACTCGGGGATTTGATGATCCATTACTTCATCATGAAGCATAGTGGGTGTCTTGGCGCCTCTGTATTGGGCTATATCACGGCGTAGCTCAAATGAGCTTTGTCTCTTGTGTTCGGCGGCGGTTACCATATCCGGCATGGCGGTTATCGTCACGTGTGGTGGGCAGCGCGATCCATAGATCGATCTTGTTTGCTTTGCCCTGTCCTCAATATATCTCTTGGAGTGCGCGCATTTCCCGATGCCTTGGTATTCTTTGAGCGGCAGGAAGTGCGGCTTGAGTGGAAGGCGAGAGGCCTCTCGCCGTGTACCCGAGGTGGCGGTCGGCCATCATGCCTTTGGTGATGTAGGTCTAGGTGCTTCCTCCTCTAATCGGGTAGCGCGTGCGTTTTAGGTAGCTCTTGGAGGCGTTGAGTTCGTACTCTTGACCCGCAGGACATCAGTCCATCTGTTGGCTAGCAAGTCTTGGTCAGCTCTAAGTTGTTGCTGTTTTTCTTGAGGCTGCTCGCCGTGGCCATAAGCCTGCGTTTGAAAGCGCTCTTGTTGACGGGATCCTCGAGCACGACAAATTCGTCATCGTCGAGGCTTGCCTCGTCTTGAGGAGGAGGCATGTAATTATCGTCCTCTACCTCTCTGTCTGCCGTTCTCTCATGAGGCTGGTTTCTCCATCCTCTGTCTGAATCGCGGGGAGGGGATTGTATCGGCACTATCCGGTGTTATTATCTCCCGTGCGGAATCGCTGTTTTTTGTGGCGGGATTTAGAGTGGCGCCCGGCTGGCCTGTAACAGGATGTTTCTTGGAGGTGAGGAGTCTGGATTGGGGGTGTCGGATAGCGGACTACCATCATCACCGAACTATCATTTGCGGACTATCATCATCGACGGACTCCAAGACTATGAAGATACAAGATTGAAGACTTCACCCGTGTCGGATGGGACTTCCCTTGGCGTGGAAGGCAAGCTTGGCGATCTGGATATGTAGATCTCCTACCATTGTAACCGACTCTATGTAACCCTAGCCCCCTCCGGTGTCTATATAAACGGATGGCTTTAGTCCGTGGGACTACAATCCTAACAACCCTTACAATCATACCATAGGCTAGCTTCTAGGGTTTAGCCTCCTTGATCTCGTGGTAGATCCACTCTTGTAAACATCCACAATATCAATATCAATCAAGCGGGGCGTGGGTTTTACCTCCATCAAGAGGGCCGAACACAGGTTAACATCGTGTCCCTTGTCTCTGTTACCATCCGCCTAGGCACTGATTCGGGACCCCCTACCGAGATCCGCGGTTTGACACCGACATTGGTGCTTTCATTGAGAGTTCCTCGTATGCGTCACCGATAGGTGTGATGGCCTCTTCAATCGATACGGCGCAATCCAGGGTGAGACCTTTCTCCCGGACGAGATCTTAAATGAGTGCCGCCTTGCTGAACAACTTCGCAGCCATCTGGAAGCGAGATCGAAGCTCGCCCCTGGCCGTCGAGTCAAGTTTGGAAACTTAAACTTCACGGTCGATATCCGGGGACTTGATCCTCGATGGATCGAGCCCGCCGGCGTGCGCGTTGCCACGATGGGCATGACCTAACTCTGCCGCGGACGCACCTTGGAGGCCGCACCGGATCTGCTCCGACTCATAGTCCGGAGCGATCGCTCGAATCGAGGGCGGATGGCTGGACACCGCCTCGGGAGCCGCCAATTTCTCTGGCAATGGGCGAACACTTACCTTGTCCCACATAAAGCCCATGACTCAGGGTGCGGACTCCTGCGGACTCCGAACCTCCTGCGCCCCTGGTCGAATCGATTGGCGCCGATCATGGAATTCACGCTGCGGACATCTTTAGCTTTTCGCCCTTAGGCGATATCATAAATCCATTGAAGCATCTCTGCTATCCAGGAGAGCCACGGCGAACTACGGCGGGGCGGTTAGAACGCGGATGACAAAAAATTCAGATCCACCACCACCCGCGTAGCCACCGTCGGCGATTTAGCGACATACTCGACTCGACTCCGAAGACATCGGCGGTATGGGCGATGATGCGGAGACTCCCAGAACCAGTGCCTACGAGGACGGAAGACCACCTCGTCATACGACATATACATGGTGGACACCGAAGAAGCGATAACGAGGAACAACGGGGCGGCGGGAGATAATCTCGCCGATAAAGAACCAAAAGCGGCGGCATAAGCGCGCCCTAAGTCCGCCTCGATCAAGCACCCTTCCTAACGACCCAGCGATAAGCGAGGAAAGCCGGCGAGAATATGAGCAGGGCAGGCGGATAATCAAACCCTTCATGGAGCAATCAACAGTCCGGCCACAACACGAGCATAGAACATCGCAAAAAACTTCGTCGCCCTTGCAAGAAGTTTGAAGAAAGCGAAATGGAAGCTCAAAACAACGAAGACACACTTCGAGAATGAAGTGGAGCAAAGTATTCAAGACCCTGAACAAATATGGCAATGGCCATCAAACCAAGAAACTACCGAGCGCAAGTTGCTGCGGAATTTGTGAGGAAGCCATCGAGCCTTCACGGTCAAAAATAAAGAGCGCTTTGGCGGATAGGCGACGGATAGCGAGGCCCAAAGCGACAAGCGGGGCTGCACACAAGCGAATTATAATCCGGTAAAGCAGACGGCCCAACTAGGTCCGTCTACGGGCCAAAAAAGGACCCGAGTAACACACCACGACAAGTGTTGAAGATAGCGGCACACCCAAATACTGAGGCCGCACACCCTATGTTTCACCGATGAGGTCTTTGGATCATGAATTTCCAGCAGGGTTTAAACCCATAAACATAGAGGCATCTGACCAACGAGACCGAGATGCGGATGAAGACTACATACTACACATACACATGGCTAGAGAGATGATCTCCGCCATAAAATACCTACCCTCAAGCTCAAAGGCCATTCGGCATTGGCTCAAAGCCTCCCGAAAACTCTTGTTGGAAGTTGGGAAGAGCTTGAGGGCAGCGTTTAAACAAATTTTCAAGGGACTTATGTCCGCCCTCAGGATCTTGACGATCTGAGTCATATAACCCAACAGCCCGGAGAGTCGGTAGCAAATTCTGGAACAGGTTCCTTACCAAAAAGAACCAAATAGTCAACTGTCAGGACCTTGGAAGCCTTAGCAGCTTTTAAACTAGCGTCCAGAGATGAATGGCTCGCGAACACCTCGGCCAAGAGAAGCCAAGAACAATGGCGCGCTAACAAGCCTCATGGCGCTTTTGCGAGGAGAAGACAAGTGGCTAGCAAGATGCAGCACCAGCGACCAGTACATCGAGATCGGAGATGGAAGCGGAAAGTCACGGCGAGGAAAGATCGGCGCGGAATAAAGAAAAAAAGCCCACGAGGCAGCGTCAACGCCTGGATTCAAAAGCTTCGCGGCGGACAATAAAACCACGGCCTCTTAAGGACAGCGAGGCGAGCTATCAAATTTAAACAAAATTTTAGATCGGATATGTCAAATCCTGATACCCGGAAGGCCTATCAAACCATACCAACGAAATTGTTGGGTTTTCAAACAGTCCGTGAGACTTAACGCCGGACACAAGAAACTCGTCGATGGCGAGGGCGATGCGAGCCCCACTGGCGAGACCGGAAGTCAAAGACTTTCCCTCGAAAGTCAAAAGCAGTAAACTTCGCTTCACGTGATAACACGAGAAAGCCAACACGGCACTTTCGCCAAGACAAGTGTCGGACGATCCACCAGTGGACCAGGATGGATGACAAAACCAATCACTTTGACCATCTGGATTAGTCGGAGCGTATCCGGGCGCGAGCTAGACTGCCGATATCGGATCCCATAATAGGCGGACTGCAATTAATGCGGTGTTGATGGGACGGCGGTGACTTAAACCTGCTATACCGGGCACAATCCGCAAGTGGGGATAGACCCTATTACAATTGAGCATAGCCACACTTCCTTCAAAGGTGGCGCTGGCCCTTAAGCGCTATCAAGCACCTTTGGGGCGGAAGCTCTCGTCGCGAATACAATACCACATTCGCGTCTCTTACGCTTCAAATGCCAGTCCACGTGGCATCGTTTCATCAAAAGTGCTGAGACCCGGACACAGGCTGGGCGAGTCGGAATAAATAAGCTAGGGGCTACCTAGGCGCACACCCTTCACAAGGGTTTGCACATACAAGCCATAATGAGCTAGCATAGGCTCAGCTTTCTTAATATATATTTCAATTTTATGCACTTTCTTGCGATTTCTTTTCCAACCAAGTTCCTCTCTTTTACGGATGAACAGCGTGCACACGTCGAGATCGGACTGCGCGAGAACGGCGTGAGGCGTGCAGTAGGGACCCGTTGCAAGGACTCTTTTGGACTAAGACCCTCGTAAACCTTTCTTCTGTCTCTTGTTGCTATAATCCCTGGTTTTCAGTATAACGAGTGGAGGCGGCGTTTTGGCATCGGCCACGCCGGAAGAACCTGCCGTACACGGACACAAGGGCTTAGGGCTTTGTTTTGCCGCTATTATAAAGACCGAATACCTTCGGGAGTGTTGGCGTCTCGAGTTAGGCCTTATATGCATCAGCTCGAATCATGTCTTTGGTCAAATGTTGGGTTTGCCCGGCTCACGTGAATTGCTGCCTTCGTTCCGTATCATCCGGCTACTAGCGGCTCCGGAGAACTCTGCGATTGTGCCCCGTATTGGTGGCGAGCACCTCGATTGAAAGCGGCCTGTGTCATGATCTGCGAGGCTGGTCAACCACTCGATCGACCTTGGGAATGTTTAGGATTCCTCGCTTTGTGAAGGCGTTTCGGCTAGGCACATCTGGCGCCCGAATTGGAGACACGGTGCCCCAGGGGCTATGTCGTAGCCCCACCCTCGAACTCCATGGCTAAGTGAAAGTGATAAAGCATTATAGTCCGGTTGCCTCGTTTGCTATGCTACCACCTCCTTCTAGGACCAAGGCGTCCGGATTAAGTGTGAAAACCGCGCTATTTTTCGAACACCCCGCTCCTTGTGCGTGGGGACTAACCGGCAGCGCCATCTTCGGGTTATACATCTATACATGAGCGGCCGCCAAAGGAGATATTTTATTATGAGGCACAAGTATAAAGGCGCTTACATCATAAAATCGTTTTACATCATATAAGCGTTCATTGAGCGTAACATTTTTTCGAACACTCGACTCTATTACGAGCACCGGGCAGCACTTCGCCAAAATAGTGCTCGGCGGGTAGCGGTTATTATCCGAACCGAAGTGCATAATAGCGGTGGCATCCATCTCTATCAATGTGTCTTCACGGGCGGCGCCATCGCGCACCCTCTATGCAGGCCGACCGCTTCATCGCCTTGATATGCGGCACCGCCCAAGAAATGCTGCAATAAGCCAAAGTAACTCTTGGTGGGGCCTATCCGGCGGATATGGGTCACTATATCCGCCATAACAAGCCGGACAACCTATTTAGCTCAGCCCACTCAGCCAAGCGATCGGTCGTGAAGTGAGCGCTCCGGACTATGGAATTGAGACCAAAACAGCTCTTAATCTGGTGATCCCGGCGAAAATGCTGCGCATCCGCCCTTTTGCTGCTAAGTCCATATAAGGGTCCTCCGGACACCACAGTTAGCCCGGTGAGCATATTTTGAATCCGTGAACCTTGGCGAGCGAAAAAGGCTTACCGACTACAATCTCCCGAGCTGGCGCGCTCTTCCTTCATAGCCCGCATTGCGAGGCGGACATTCTTGGCCCGGTGGACTTCCGCAGGTCTTCTTGCCCCTTGGCATTCCTTCCCAAAGCCTCATTGCGGTGGTAGCCTCTTTTAACTTCACAGCCATTTGGACTATCTCTTCCCTGCTCCGTGATGTGCGGCCCTTCGACCGCTAACTCCTCGACGCCGAGGTCCGCATTACTCCTCGGCCTGCTCCTTGGCTTGAGCAAGTTCGGCCGAAGACTCTCCGGCAGCGGCACTATCGCATTTCATGCACATATTGTAAGGAGTTGGCTTGGCTCCCTTACCACGTGACGATGATAACACTTACCTTGCAACTCATCAAGTCGCTTTGTTGATCGTAGCGATGTCTTCATCCGCCACATCGAGTTGCCGCTTTAACTCAACAACTCCATCGGTCGGCTGGCCCGGACGACCCGCCACCTGCATCGGCATGGCGGAATTTAAACCTGCGATTTTGATCCTCGACGCATTGTCGATATCGACAACCGACCGAGTCTCGAGGCTACTATCTATCGAGCATTCTATATGCAAAGCTGTTAAAAGGTGTGTCATTTTACGTACCTCAAACCCCGCGATAAACTCAGCGGCATCATGCAACCCGCCTTGGTGAGCGAAATCCTTTCAATCACCATGCTCATCAATGCGTGCTGATCTTATGAGATAAGCGCCTTCTCAAGCAGATCCTTGACTACACGATTGGCGCCCGAACTATCCGGCTTTGCCACGGGAGCTCCCTCGTGGCGACACTTGGATCGTCCGCCCTATCAACGCGCCCGGGCCAGAGCGTCTGCTCTCTATCATCTCGGACGAAGGTCCCCGAACGAGCTCATCTGCGAAGGGCGGAGATCCGAACTACAAGTAAAAACTTTAGTTATCCTCGGAAGCACAAATAGGGATGTCCTTATTATAAAACCCCTTTCTTTCTACTTACGGCTCGTTGGAGGCTGGCTCATTAAGGGAGATTGTGCGGCGGGCGTCCCGGCGAGACCCTCGCGAAATTTCTTCCCCGTTTAGGGCTTTCTTCCGGGTCCTCGAGGCAGTCCTCTTCTCCCCTTGGTAGGAGGATTCTCGATCCCCCTCGTTCAAAAACCTCCTTAGGCGAGGCATTAGCTTTCTGCTTTCCCCTTCGCTTTCCTCCGGCGCAACCTCAACATCCGGACCAACGCAGGATCCGTAGCGGTCTCGGGGAGGGCGGACACGTATTAATTTGCTTCCACTATCCACTCCTGTGTAGAAGAGATCGGTCATAAAGGCGGATCATCGAAAGGCAAACAAATGGTATGTCGGACTTGGAATTACTTACTTGAGTATCAGGCGATTGCAGCTTAGTCCAGCATCCTCGGTCAATTCGGGACGCACCTCTTGCGATCGAAGAATAAGTTATACATCTCGAGGCGTCATACCCATGAAGTGTTGAAGAATCCGTGGGCCCTCGGTTGAACTCCCATAGCGGAAAGGGCGGCGTTTGCGAGGCAGGAGGCGCCTAATTAGCATAACACTGCCTCACCACCACCATATCGATCTCCCTCGTTAAGAGATCTCGAATCCGGCCCTGCGATGAGGCACGTCCTTTAGCGGCCCCAGTTGAGCCATAGTTGACCCGACATCAATCGTCGTGGAGGTCCCAGGCGGAATAGAGGGCGGCTTTTTCTGCGGCCCCTCGGAGCATAATATAGAACCACTCTTGCTGCCACAGGCCGAGCTCCTCTTGGAAGGAGCCCGGCAGCCCCGAGGGCATCGGCCCCTCTTATGGCCGCCTGCCACACTCGCAGCGCCCCGATCATCTTTGGCGCCACATTGAAAGTCTTGACCCACGGGCGAAGTGTGGGGTATGCAGGAAGGAACTTGAGATGACAATAAATGCAGATATATGGAGGATGGACTCGGAGCGAGGTCGTGAATTCCAACCCATAGTAAAACATGAGCCCTCTCACAAAAGGATCCAGGGAAGCCTAAACCCGGCGGAGGTGGGATCTGAGCGACATACTCGCGGGCTCGGGGGTGGGGATGGCCTGCCTGGCGAGCAACTTGTCTGAATCTCGTAAGGCAGTACTTGGCCTCCGCAGCTTTGCTACGTCCTCCTCCGTGGCGGAGGCGTCCACCACGGAGGTGAGCCGGACATCGTTGAAGGTCCAGCGCTCGAATCTGGGCTCTAGGTGCTGGAACTTGGGCGTGGAGAGGATTCGATGGAAGATTGAAGAAAAAGCGAGCCTTGGTCCCGCTATAAAGAGGAGGATACCAAGAGCCGTCTCGTGACCATTTGGGACACGTCTTGATAGAGGCGTGGCGAGCAGGCGCGGTTGGGTTACCCACCCGTATTGATGAGAATCCCGGATTAAGGAAACACGATCTCTGCCGACAAGGCGTGCCAAGAAACGCTTAGCTAAATCGCTGAGGTGGTAAAGTAAAAAACAATTGATTAATGGCTTGGTAGTGGTGTGACGTCATGCCACGGAAGCGTCGTGATTGAACTTGTGTATATATTATTCTCTCTCTGATGGAATGTGGAATTTATTTTGCGAGCGGACACTATCTGGTGTTCACAATCTTCTATCATTTGGAGGAGAACCCGCCTTGCAATGCCAAGCAATATACCGCGGACTTATATCGTCAATGAAGCTGGTTAGGGGCTCTGAGGAGTCTGGATTAGGGGTGTCGGATAGCGGACTACCATCATCAGCGAACTATCATTTGCGGACTATCATCATCGACCGGACTCCAAGACTATGAAGATACAAGATTGAAGACTTCACCCGTGTCGGATGGGACTTTCCTTGGCGTGGAAGGCAAGCTTGGCGATCTGGATATGTAGATCTCCTACCATTGTAACCGACTCTATGTAACCCTAGCCCGTGGGACTACAATCACAACAACCCTTACAATCATACCATAGGCTAGCTTCTGGGTTTAGCCTCCTTGATCTCGTGGTAGATCACTCTTGTAAACATCCACAATATCAATATCAATCAAGCGGGGCGTGGGTTTTACCTCCATCAGAGGGCCGAACACAGGTAAACATCGTGTCCCTTGTCTCCTGTTACCATCCAGCAGCCTACAGTTGGGACCCCCTACCGAGATCCGCGGTTTGACACCGAGAGGTCATCCTCCGTTGTTCCATCGCTGTTCCCTTCTTTTGGGGTGTCCACCATGTATATGTCATCTGACGAGGTGGCTTTCGATTACCTGTAAGTGCTGGTTCTTGAGTCGTCTCTGCATCGGCGTCCATATAATCGATGTCTTGGTCAGTCGAGCATGTCGGTTAAATCATCGGCGGTGGCTATGAAGTGGGTGGTGGGTGGGCTTTGAATTTCTTCGTCGTCCGCATCTCAACCTTAGCGACCATAGTCCGTCGAGGCTCTCGATAAAGAGACTTTAGTGAATTGAGAATGTCGCCAAAAGGCGAGTCTTTGAAAAGATGTCCTTGGTGAACTCCATGATCGGCGTTCGGATTCAATTGGCGGGCGGAAGGTTTGGAGTCCGGAGAGAGTCGGCACCTTGAGAGTCGAGCCGCAAAGGACATGTATGGTGTTTGGCTCGATCGCCGTGAGATTGCAGCCCAGGGCGATCCGACCACCCGTCCTCGATTAGCGTGATCGGCTCCGAGCTAAGTGGGCGGACAGCAGTGCGACCTCGGAGACCTTGTGCGAAGCTAGATCATGCCAATCGTGTGATCTTGGGCGCTTGGCTGTGGCTCGAACCGTCGAAGATCAAGTCTCCGTGGGCGTCGGCCGTGTAGTTCAAACTTCCAAATCTGACTGATGGCGGGCGTAGCTTCGATCTGCTCTAGATGGCCAGCGAATTGGCCTGATTACAAAGCCGTCGAATCTGAAGATCTGTCCGGGAGAAAATTCTCGACTGGACCGCAACCATGTTGTGATCGAAGGAGCCATCAGACTAAAGATGGCGATCTGAAGGAACTCTCAATGAAAGCACCAATGTCGATTGTCAAAAGCCGGCGGATCTCGGGTAGGGGGTCCCGGCGTGCGTCTAGGCGGATGGCAGGAGATAAGAACACAATGTTTTTACCGGCTCGGGCCCTCTCGATGGAGTAAAACCCTACTCCCTTGATTAATATTGATGATATGGGTAGTACAAGAGTAGATCTACCATGAGATCGAGAGGATAAACCCTAGAAGCTAGCCTATGATATGATTGTTGTTAGTCCTCGGACTAAAACCCTCGGTTTATATAGAGGCCGGAGAGGGTTAGGGTTACATAAATCGGTTACAATGGGAGGAGATCTACATATCCGTATCACCAAGCTTGCCTTCACGCCAAGGAAAGTCCCTCCAGGACACGGGACAAAGTCTTCAATCTTGTATCTTCATAGTCTAGGAGTCCGGCCAAGGTTATAGTCCGGCCATTCGGACACCCCTAATCCGAGGACTCCCTCGGTGGCAAGACATACGAAGGACCCGGCGAGGAGAGGTGTGCGAGGCAGGACAAGGGCTATAATTTTGTGCCACGGCGAATTTCATATTTTTGTGCGCGACAACGTTTTACGAAACAAGCTGCCCGCGACAACGTTTTACGAGGCTGCCGACGACAATGAAATAATTGCCATCCGTCGCTTCAATTGGAAGTGCGAGCGATCATGGAGAACTCCGGCGCCCGAGCTATACCATATTGCGTGAGATGTTTATCCCTTTGTTGTTTGCACCCTTTGATAAGCTAATATTTACTTATTAGGGTTCGGTGTGCGTCATGTCCTCGAGCGGTAAATATCAAGTTAAAAGGTGCTCTTCCCATTGTTGCAACCGTCTATAACACGTAGCGTTCGGTGTGCGTTATTTCCACATTAGTGCAAACATGGTGAGGTCTAAGATGGGGATGGTGAGACCATGTTTGCAAATAGCACTGTTGTCTTCAATTTCTAGGAGAATCATTACGAGCTCCGAACGAAGCATCAAAAGATGAACAAGAACTATATAGAGATATGATCGGCAAAGTTTGCCCACGGTCGAAATTCTGGTCATCGATGATGTCCACATCAATGGCGAGAACTAGACTTGGATATTGAATCACTCACTATTAACTATGAGAGATATTAATTTGAGTGAGTGCACTTTAAATTAAAACTTATTTAAACACTAGTGCCATATTAATTATGAATTGTGTCTAAAGTGAATCTTGTGTTTATTGTTGTAGATCAATGTCTTGCAATAGTTTCCATTTAGTAGCCTTGTTTGAGAAAGAAAAGTTGGCTAAGAATGGTGGAAGTATGAGGATTGGAACCACACCACGAGATGTGTTCTGGAGTGCAAAAGAAAGAATATGTCTTTGAATCAACCACTTGGTGACTACTCGGCGCCTCGAACATGCAAGATGTCATCAACGTGTTTTATCTTGCAAACGACTTGGTGTTGTCAAGAGCATTCGTTATTTGGCATGAACAACGTATTCTGAAGCGTTTTGAACAATCGATTACTATCAAGGTTGTCGAGACACTAGAGTTCCGTACCACAAAGAACGGTGAAGTTCATGAGATGGTGAAGCAATGGAAGATGCGAATGTGTTAAGCCGCGTTGCTAGGCTTGGAGACTATTATGATAGTATAAGCTGCAGCGGGAGTTGATTTTCCCAAGACACCATAAAATATACTCCTCACTTAGCTTTATGAGCGATGCTCAAAACCAATAAGATTGGGTTGCAGAACAAACAAAAGTTATTGGTGAACAAAAAAAAGTTTCATGAAGATAATGGTTGTTCGATAAGTGCGGATTTTCTTATAAATCGAGAAGATAATGGTTGTTCGATATATTATAAGGATGTGTTTTGGATTTGCACCCATGCTACTTGTGAGCTGCATTGGGATTTCACCGAAGAGGAGAGGATGATGCAGTACAATAGAGATAAGTATTTCCCTCAGTTAAGAACCAAGTTTATCTATCAAGTAGGAGAACGGTGAAGCCCGTTAAGCGGCACCTACACACACAAAAGCAAATACTTGCACAACACAAACAAGGGAGTTGCCAATCCCTCGGGTTAATTGCAAGGATCAAATATATAGTGATAGATAGATTAAAACACAAAATAGGATAACGTTAAATAAATTGCAGCATGGTAAATTTGGATTTTATATATGATAAAAGTAAACCGGGGCTATATTTTTTAACTAGAGGCTTCTCTCTCGAACAAAAAGCATACGGTAGGTAAACAAATCACCGTTGGGAAATTGATGAAAAGCACATAGTTATGGCGATACTCAAAACAGCGATCATGTATATAGGCATCATGTTGAGACAAATAGACCGACTCACTGCACATATCTACTACTATTACTCCACCCATCAATGGCTATCCGGCATGCATCCGAGTATTAAGATAATAAAAAGCGAATAGCATGTAAGCAAGATGACATAGCGTAGACAAAGTAAATCCAACCAATATGAATAAACCCCATTGTTTTCCCTTAATGGCAACAATACAAATCGTGTCTTCTCATACATCACTCGGATATAGAGCACGCATAAGATTGAACCCATTACAAAGCACCTCTCCCATTGCAAGATAAATCAATTTAGTTGGTCGAACCAAGCGGATGAATGGAGAAATACAAAGCTATAAAAATCATGCATAAAAGAGTTGAGGAGAGGCTCAAATAATATTCATGAATAATCGATCATAAACCCAAAATTCATCGTTTCCCAACAAACACACCACAAAAGAAGATTACATCGAATAGACCTATCGAGGAGAACACACTACAAAAAAGACACATCCGTGACATTTTGGGCGAGCAATTTTTTACATCATAGATATGACACTTCTATAGCGATAATTGTGACAAAACCGGTATCATCATAGATGTGGTGGGCTCCTACTTCTATGACAAAAAATCATGACGAAAATGGGCTTTAAGTCTGGCGGGCGGAGATGCGCTGCATGACATTCTTTGGGCGTCCATGATGGAAAAAACCGTGGTAGAAGCGAGGGAGGAAAATTTCGAGGAGTGCCGGTTACGGTGGGAGGTCGAGGGCGGCGATCTGCGTTTCTCTTGTACGTCGTGGCGTGTGTGCGGCGTTAGCTCTAGCGAACCCGGCGAGCGTTGGACCATAAGCGAACCGGCGATTACCTTTGCGAGCTCGGCGTTCTGAACCCGAGCGATCGATCGATGGTTGTTAGCGAACCCGATCGAGCAATTCGCCGCTCTGCGCTAATTGAAGCCGGTCGATTGGATGAGCGATGGCGTTGGGGTTTGGATGAGCGATGGCGGTGGCGTTGCCTCGGATGACAGGACCCCATGGTGTGGTGGAGGCAGGATGAATAGTAGGCGGTGGAGGGTGCCCATGGAGGGTGGTTGAACAGGACCCGTGGTATGGAGGCTGGATGAACAATAGGCGGTGGAGGGTGGTTGAGCGATGGCCGGTGGAGCAGCGGCGGTGGAGCTGGATGAGCAGGGAGCCCGTGGAGGTGGAGGAGGTCGGCGGTAGCCGTGGAGGCTGGAGGAGGTCGGCGGTGGAGATGAAACGGTATCGTGGAGTCTGTTTTGCGATCGCCACACCCTCGATGAAACGGGACCCCGTTTAGACCGTGGCGCTCCAACACAAGTCTATTTGTCAGCTGCGGTATGCACACCCCTCGATCAGCGGGACCCCGTTTGTAGTAGGAGGTCCGTTTAAGTCCGTTTGCGATGCGCCCACCCTCGATCAATAGGACCCCGTTTTGACCGTGGGAGGTCCATTTCCTCCGTTTTGATGCGCCACACCTCCCGATCAGCGGGACCCGTTCGAGCGTAGGAGTCCGTTTCCTCCATTGTCTTGATCGCGATCTCGTTCCATTGCCTATTCGTCCAAGCCCTCCCGATGAACACGACCACGCATTCCGTTCCGACCCGGCCCGGTTGGCTCCACGGTTCCGTTGCCTCCCGATGAACAGGGCGCATTCCGTTGTCTCCCCATGAACACAGCGGCGTTGTTTCTCGTTCGACCAGCCATTAAGCGAGCCTGGCGTATGTATCTTGTAGGCGTTCGAGGCCTGCCCGTATATGCGTACATGGCCGTATTTTCTTTCTTGCACCTTGGCGCTATGCGTCGTGTCCGCTACGTCGCGGCGCCTCTACTCGACCGTGCGCCTCTACATCGACCGGTATATATGCGTACGTTCGCAACGCAGAATGACGCTTCGTATGCTTGACCGGTGGGTCATTTCGGGAACTTCCTTGCGTGCGAAGATGTAGCTGGTGGGTCCCGCGGTCGAGGCAAATCATTTTTTGCGGGACGCACTTCCTTGCGTCGAAGATGTAGCTGGTGGGTCCCGATGGTTAGGGCGATCGTTTGTTTTCTTTTGCGGGGCACTTCCTTGCGTGCGAAGGTGTGGACGTGGGTCCCGGCGGTCGAAGCGTTTTTCTGCGAATCGGTGGCCCGTCGGTGGTCCCATTGCGCAGTGGAGAATAATTATTGGGCGGCGTAATAAAGGCACTTCTTGCTGCGGTCGTGGACCCGGTTCGATGTCTCCATGCAGAGTACTCTTCGATGGAAGTCGGTCGTTGACCACATTGACCCGCTGGCGGAGAAAACGCTTGCGGTGGAGCGGTGGCGAGGCCTAGGAAGGGGCGACATGGGCGGGAAGACTCGCGATTGTTTCCCGCTGAGAGAGGAGTATATTGTCGAGAGTTCTTGGTTAAATCTGCGGGCAAGAATAAGCACGATTGTGGGTGAGTAGAGGATGGCTAGCCAGCATGGGTGTCTGATTGGGCGGTGAGGAGCTGCTTGTGCTACAGCGGAGAAAGAAGCGAGCATCCCTTGCGCTTGTTTGGCTAATTTGAAGCGAAAGCGAAGTTGAAAAGAGCGGCAAGGTTGGATGGACATCAACGATCCTTTGCTGTCGTCAACGTTTTTAGGAAAGCCTCAAATGTAAAAAACGATATACAACCCATCGCCATTATTTCTAATAATTTACACCCATTTGCTAATTCTTAAGGTTTTTTGAGCCCATATTCTTTTTGTTAGCATTACAGCCCATATTGTTACGAGTTAAAAATTATCAATTTGCATATTTTGGTGCCGATCAGCTACTTGTTTTAATCCTAAATTTTGACTCACATTCAAACTGATTTTAAAATTAAATGTATATCAATATACAATCAACAAATTCTCCACGCATAAAATTAATGTAATTTAAAATCTTGAAATGAAAAAAAAAGATATTTGAAACTAATTGCGGTTTGATGTGTTTTAAAATGTACAACCCATTTCTCATTCTTGATGGGCCATTTTCTCGGCCTGACCGATAAGCTCTCTTGTCTTCAAAGATTTCTCCCGTCACTTGAGGCCCGAAAGCCTACTTACAGCAAATCACAAAAAAATGGTGTATGGACCCAGGTAGACCTCTCCCGTCTGTACTCTTCGATGGAATGGTTCCTTGACCCGTTGACCCGCCTTGAGCACCAGCGGTGGGCACGGTGAAGCCTAGGAAGGGGACGGAGGCAGGGGGTGGAAGCCAGCGGAGAAGCAGGTTCACTGGTTGGCTCGGTTAGGCTGCCGTCGGTAAGGGCCGGTGGGAATAGTAGGGGCGGTGAGGCTGTGCGGCTTTCAGCTGGGAGGTAGGAGCATCTTGACACGCCATTTCTTTGGTAATTTGGAGCAAGAAGACCGGAGGTTGGAAGCACTATGGCGTGGGATGGACATCGTCACGGTCCTTTGGACTAGAATCGTTCATATTGACTAAGTTGACAAAGCTCTTCATCCCGTCAACTTTGTAGGCCTAAGTCACCTCCCACCAAGGTGGGTCCCCTGGGGATATTCGTGCGTAATATGGAGGCCGGTGGGTTGGTGACGGGGAAGCGTTTTTTCACAAATCGGTGCCCGTCCGTTAGTCCCAGGGTCGGGAAATGATTTTTCGCAAAATACTAGTGGCCCGTCCGGTGGGTCCCCCTTAAATT